>WBNM01022387.1:42004-184540 GCA_013399055.1 Ramphastos sulfuratus | reverse complement strand
GTGAATCTATGATTCTGTGATTTAAATAAGTAAATACAGTTGTGTTTTAGTGTGGCAATTTTTATTTTCTTTTTTATTTTTCTTAAGGAAAACCCATAACAAATGAACTCACAAAACAGGAAACAAAACCACTTTTTGAGGTGAAGAGAGGATGAGGTGGAAGGATTGTTATCAGATCAATGATGATAAAAGAGTGGAAAAGGATAGATTGCAGGTGATTTGCCCAGCTGTACTTGTAGGATTTTGGGGCAAGAAAAAAAGAAACCCTTAAAATATTGGTAAGAAATTATGATACAGGGAGAAAACAAGAGAAAGTTGAAGTCTGGTGACATGAATGTTTGGGAACTTTGTCACTGTTTTTTGTTAGCTCTGGACTTTTCCCTTGGATTTGAAGGAAGTGTGAAGGGAGAGTGGAATAGAAAGGAGGCTCAAATGGATGAAGGAAGATACTGTACTATTTAAGCATAGTGGTAGACCGCGAGTGGCAAAAGATGCAACGAAATCTGGAGAAGACCAATGACCCTGAAGTAACTCACTGGTGGGTGAATGCTATGTTGCCACTACATTCAGTAGTTAATTTGTACTCAGTTTTCTGTTACTTCTCATGACAGGAATGTGATTTATGTGAAATTTGGCCATGGGAAATGTGCTAAATGAGGTGTGGAGCATCCTGCTTGGTAATTCTTAGATATTTAAGAATTGAACAAAATTTTCTACTCTCAAGACAAGCAATTTTTGCCAGATGTCAGGCAAACTTCAAAGTGGTAGTTAGGAAAAAGAAGCCAAATGGGAACAGTTCATCTCCAGATCAACAATTTGGTGAGGCATGGGTAGCTCAGAAACAGAATATACAAATCTCATGGCAGTCCCACATAATTCTTTTTTCTCTTGTTCTGCTCTGAAGACCCTGTAGAGAAAAGGAAATGAACTAAAATTGCTATATGAACACAGAAGAGGCAGGCAGGATAAAAACTGCAGACAGTTATAGTGCGAATAAAGGAGTGAAGAGAAAAAGGAAAAACCTGGAAAATTAAATCATGGCAATCTTTATTAAGCTTTATTTTTGAGAGAAATCCTCTTGATGAAAGACAGTAACAGAACTTCGGGGATGGTGAAAATCGTGCTGTTGACTAAGAAAGAACATACTTTTCAGGATTGGTTTTGTCACACTCAAATAATTAATAACATCTGGGATTATCTATGTCCCAGTGATGACATATGAGATGAGAAAGCTATCTCTCTAGAGCAGACCTAAGTATTTAATTTTTCAAACAGGAGACTTACTAAATATTGTTATTGCTGTTTTCTAGATCACCAGCATGGAAATTAAAACCACCGAAGATCATTTGAAAGTCCACAAAGTGAAGAAGAAGGTATTGAGGAAGCAGGTCAGAGCTCAGCATACATTGATGAGACATGAGGGCATTGAATGTGTCTCCCACGCCACACAGGTGACTGATAGTTCTGATTTTTATGGTAGTGCAAAAATGCTGCTTATCTGTGTTCTCTTCTCACATATGCTTTGTCTAAAAGGAGATTGAGTTTCTGGACCTTTTTGATTTCAAAGTCATACTGTACTTCAGCAGTTTAATGGCTGTGGAGACAGTTTGATGGCCTTTGGATAAGTTGTTTTTTAAAATCTGAAACAGTACTTCCTTGGGTTGGGGAGGAGGAAGAAGTATGGGAAATATTACCTTGTTGAAGTAGATAAACTTTTTTTACTTTGTTCTGTCTGATTTCTTGTCTTTTCTGGCTTTTAGCTTTTGTATCTTTCTTTCCTCTGCACTTCTCTACCAAGAACAATTTGTCTTATCTAAACTCCCTGTTAAAAACATGTCTATCTTGGAAATCTTTCTTCCCACATTGTTTTCTTCACATAAATTGATTTAGTCTGTGGGTCTGTGAGAGTCAAAATGATTGACTGACAAGCAGCTGTTTGAAAAGGGGACAACTTACTCTTCCCTTGCACGAAAGGGGACAAGATAGGAGAGGAGTCTTCCTTGTTATGATGCTCAGTGGACTTTACTATAAACCACTTTTTTCCCTAACCTAACTGAAAGCTACTGAGCTTTTTTGCTTATAGTTTTCTGAGACAGTAGAGAGTTACAGCATATCAGAGGGTGACCTTGCAGATAGTAGTGTAGCAAAAAGTGACAGGAACTTGGAGACAGGGAGAAAGAGAGAGAGTTTATAATCTCCCTTTGTCAGTTGTGAGGAGATGCTAATGGCTTGAAACATTGTGGACAGAACCACTTACCTTACCTAGCCTTGACCCTGGAAATTCTTCACATTCAAATATGAAATAATCAGTTAGATCTTCATACTTTTTTTGTCTTTGGTTTCACTCAGATTTCATATCTGAACATATGTGAACATATGTTAAAATGACCCATTGTACATTGTAAGCTTTTTGGAGTAGGTGCTGTTTTTCTGGTGTTGCTTGGAAATTAGTCTGTAATCCTTTTTTTTTTTTTTTTTTTTTTTTTTGCTCTGACAATGTCCCAGATACCAAATTATCAATATAATATATTTAGAAGAGTAATTTTGGGGTCCAGCAGGGTTCTCAGTTTTGACAAGAGTATTTGAATAAGTGATATATGAAACAAAATCATAGTGCTAGTGATAAAGTTCCCTCAAGAATTCAGAAAATGCTATCAGGCTTTGCACAAGAATCTGATTATATTAAAATTGCAGAGTTGGGGGAGTTTGATCAGTTGCTATGCATGATGGTGCTGTGTAGTGATAGTCTTTGTAGATGTAGTGCCTACAGCCAGTGAAAGGGCTGATTAGAGTCTCTGCATGTTTCTACACACATAGGCCTCTCCACTAATAGTATTCTAGGAAAGAATAATGAATAATATGGTAGTATGTGAAAAATGTCATCAGTAGTGCACACCTTAATACAGAGCTAAGAACAAGTGTTAGCAGAGCCAATCCACGAGGCATAATCACAGCATTACTCACTATGTAATTTGAAACAATTGAACACTTTAGCACCTACCTTCAGAAAAGATCATAGAACATTTATAGACTTCAAGGTAAAAATTGGCTGAAAATCATCTGGGAAGATACTATATGAAGTCAATCTGAGTAAATTGTTGCTAGCTGTTTGGAGTCACCAGAGTCCAATCAAAACTTTAAGACTGCATTCTCATTTGGCCTTAAAAAGAGACTTAACTTCCTTCAAGTTAAAATTCCTTCCATGATTAGATTGAACATCCAGTTATGGGGTATAGCTGTTTAGATGTCAGAAGAACTTGTTAATTTTAAAAAGGCCTATGTACTTTCAAAGGATATTTCTTGAATAATAGTCCTTTGCAAAGTTCTGTTTTGTTGTTTCTTCTAATATTTGGTAAACTAGCAACAATCCTCACAAACTGCATACTCCTTGATAATTTTAAACGTAAATCACTATGAAAGCATAGAATTAAGGAATGCAGCATTGTGAATAAAATGATCTGTGTTAACTAAGGACGGGACATAAATATCCTGTTTATAAAAACAAGAGGGAGAGTTTTCAGATAACAGTGCTGGAACAGAACTAGATGCTTTATTTCTAGAGGCAGCTCCTTTTTTTGGTGAAACCAATATATGAGGGACAACAGGTAGAAATGGGAAATTCAGCCTCAATTCTTGGAGGGACTCTTTGGCAAAGATTAGAAAACATTTGTTAAAAAAAATTAAATCAATCTTCAAAGGTTTTCCTGTTTGTGTATATTAGTGATAGCAGATACCTGGAAAAATTCCACTTTAGAAACCTTCAAAATTACATGTGCCAGTGTCACTGCTTGCAGTACACTTGCTGCACACGTGACAGTTTGAAGCTTAAGTGCCATTGAAATAGGACCTACATGCATTCATAGAGGATGTTTCTCTGATAGAGGCTTCAAGACTTTTGCTAAAATATGTGCTGGGAAAACAAGGGTTGCCTTAGCCTCATATACCTCATTGAAACATAAATATCTTGTGTGGAATACATACAACAGTACTCACGGGCTTAATTTTTCTTTGTAGAGCTGCTTTCTTGGTGGAGAATTAGTTTTAAATGAACTGACATTAATCACTAATTCTGCCATTTTTTAAAATTCCTCTTCAATTAGAACCTGGTTATTGCCAATGCAGGTCTTGGCAATGGAATGAGTAGACATCAACTGCTCAAAATAGTAGAAGAATATGGATTGGTGGAAACACTCTTAATGTCACCGAATAAACCGTATTCATTTGTGAAATATGGGACAACAGAAGAAGCTAAGAAAGCCTTCGATGCCCTTAACGGAAAAGAAGTAACACTAGAAGACTTTGGCCAAAACATTGTTCTATATATTAATTTTGTGGAAAAAGGTACCATTTTTCTACTGTCCTACATATCCAACTTCTGCATCCTGCTTCCCTTTGCTTTTACTTCATAAATTGTAAATATAGCTAAAAGCACACTAGTGTTTTTAAGTAGACAGAGAGAATGAGAGCCAGAATCAAAGATTCAGGACATCAAAGTAATCTTTGCTTCTTATATTTAATTATAGGATACTCTAATTTGAACTCCTTTACTTGGAGGAAAAAGGATTTAGGTAGTTTCTGGACTGTTCATTATTACACATGAAGGATTTGTGATTAAGGATCTAAACTGGTACCTAGTTTCTCTGAACAGTTCACTGGACTTCTTGTCCAATGAATCTCTATCTCAGTTCCAAGAAGGAAAATGGACACAGTAAGATTTCTGTCTCTCTTTCCTCTTGTCTCCAGGCTTTTTTTGATGGCTTGCTATAAGTTATTTAGGTCAACAGCTGTTGCTCTTTCTGTGATCTTTTATAATGCTTAATGGAAAGGGCTCTGGGTGCTGCTGGTGAATAACTTTTTTAAGCTGTTAGGATGGCAAACTGAATGTCCTTACATTACCAGCATTTAGTGTTCACCCAGGTATTGCATTATACTCCTCCTTATTTGTTTACTAGTTGATTCATGGGACAGAATAAGCTCGATAAATTGACAAAATTCTAGAAAATTAAAGTGAACTGCAGTTAGAATCCTGATGTGATTGAGAAGTTCTTTTTATCATTATTTTGACAGGAAAATCACAAGTGATTTTGCAGTTGAGTTGCTGGTCTTGTGCAGTAAAATGTTTAGAAATCCCTTTGCATACTGCAAAACTTGGGCCTTATCCCATTTGGTCATGCCAAAAATGGATTGTTCATTCACTAAATAAGATCCCAATGGGGGCTCCATTGTATTGTTAAAATAAGTATTTCTACAACTATACCATATTCTTACACAGCGAACATCCCTGTTGGTAACATACAATTTTGTTTTCTCTAAACAGTGACAATATTCTCTTTTTCCATACACCTTAGTTTTCTGGCAGGATGCTGTTCCTACAAACTTGCCTCCAGGCCTAATGGTCATTGAAAAGATTATTTCTCCAGAGGAAGAAAAGAGGATGTTGGAAAGTATTGACTGGATAGGAAATGAAGATACTCAGAATGGTGAGCAAAACCATAGAAATACAGACCTACCACATTTTTATGCCGTTTTTTCCTACAGTGTCATCGGCACTTGGTATCAGCATATTGGTAAATGTATTGTTTGAAATCACTGTGTATTTGTTCTTAGTATTTTAGAAATTGTGTCTTACATTAGAATCATAGAATAGTAAGGTTGGAAGGGACCTCAAGGATCATCTAGTTCCAACCCCCTGCCATAGGCAGGGACACCTCCCACTAGTACAGGTCACTCAAGGCCTCCTCCAACCTGGCCTTGAACACCTTCAGGGAGGGAGCATCCACACCCTCCCTGGGCAACCTGTTCCAGTGATAACATTGCAAGTGATAAACTCCTGAGGGCAAGTGGTCTGAAGTGATATACCTGCTATGGATTTACTTGAAGAATGTTTCTGCATCCAGAAAGAACTGAAGTGTTTTTTAGGTATCTTAAGCCAACCAGAAGACTGTTCTTGTAATTTGATGTCTAACTGAGGACCTGTGTCTTCTCTTAGACTAAAAAGTTAGTGAGATGCACATTTCATATGCTTACCTGGTGCTTAGGGACATGGTTTACTGTTGACACTTCAGTACTGGGTTGAAGATTGGACTAGATGATCTTCTTGCATACACAAAACTACCATCTCTTTGACTTCAAACAGCAGTGAATGTGATACTTCAGGAGCTACAAAAGGTAGTATGGAGAAAGAAGTGTGTGCCATGAAGGACAAGGGTTTTAACTGTTGATTAAAGAACATATACTAGGTCAGATAGAATAGAGAAGCATAGCAAAGTGCCTGTAGTTCTATGTGGTCTAATCTTTAAACTTGTGTGTTTTTACAGCCCAGAAGACTTTAAAGCATAGAAGAGTAAAACATTTTGGATATGAGTTTTGCTATAAAAACAACAATGTTGATAAAGACAAACCTTTACCTGGAGGTGAGAATTTCCCTATTAAATCATACTTATTTTGCACTGATGTTTGAACCATTGTACAAAGCCTTTAAGCCTTATTGAGATTCTAATCAAAGGACAGTTGACATTCTAATAAAATGGGAACCTTCACTGTATCTAAAGCACACACAGTGCTTAAAAACCAGTACTTTTGAATAAGATCCATGCTAAATTACAGTGAGTGCTTGAAACTTCTTTTCCAATCATTTACAGCCAGGGGTTGCTGCCCTTTGTTAAGCTTCATTCAAATACAGCTTTTGGGACTTTAATTGTCTTTCTTTTTTTAGCTTTTCTTTCATAAAATAGTTATATGTTACAAATTATACATCACAACCCCCAAATAAATGAATTTATATTGCTTCGTATGTTTATCTCTGCTAGCTTGAAGCTTGCTGGAGGCAAACCAAAAAACTTATTTGGAGTGAAAGCAATTTTGAAAAGATTTGAATAACTCTTATTTGGAGTTTAGTGCTGTGAGTCAGAGAAAAGTGAGTGAGTCATCTTACAGTCTGAGATATAAAAATAGTGGAAATAGGGAGTTAAATTCCTATAAAACTTGAAGGTGTTCAGGGTGATGTAAGTATATTGGGGTGAATGTAGCTTCCAATGGAAGGACTCTTGTTAAATTGTAATTTTAACAGTGAAGCTAAGTAATCTTAAAAGCATTGATATTTGAGCTGGTTTATAGCCCCACAGCTAGCCTGTTTGTGTGAGAGAAAAGCATAATCAACAGATTCATGGGGGCCTCTTTGTGGGTGTTACCTCCAACAGAATTTTACAATTAAGTTCTTGGATAAAATAGCAAACCAAAGATTCAATGAAGGACTGTAATTTTCACTCTTATTTCAAAGACAATTTAACATCAGCAGATGTTTTGGGTGACATTTAATTCAGTAACAGATTTCTAGGGGGTACATTTTTTAAAGAGCTCTCTGCGCAACTGATTTCACAGAATCACAGAAGCATCCAGGCTGGAACAGACCCCCAGGATCATCAAATCTAACCATTATCTCTACTCGACAAAGTTCACCCTTAAACCATATCCCCAAGCACCACATCCAGGCGACTTCTAAACACATCCAGGGTTGGTGACTCAACCACCTCCCTGGGCAGCCCATTGCAATGCCTGACCACTCTTGCTGTGAAAAAACGTTTCCTAATGTCCAGTCTAAACCTACCCAGTCACAGCTTTCAGGTAGCTGTAGAGAGTGATGAGGCCTCCTCTCATCCTCTTCTTCTTCAAACTAAACAGTCCCAGGTCCTTCAAGTTGCTTTTCATAAGATTTATTTTCCAGGCCCTTCACCAGCTTTGTTGCCCTCCTCTGCACTCGCTCCAACACCTCCACATCTCTCTTGTAATGAGGTGCCCAAAACTAAACACAATACTTGAGGTCTGGCCTCACCAAAGCTGAGTACAAGGGTACAATTGCCTCCCTACTCCCCTTGGACACAGGATTTCTAATACAAGCCAGGATGCCATTGGCTTTCTTGCCCACCTGGGCACACTGCTTGCTCATATTGAGCTGTTTGTCTATTACAATCCCCAGGTCCCTTTCTGCCAGACAGCTTTCCAGCCACACTTCCCCAAGCTTGTAGCATTGCTTGGGATTGTTGTGACTCAGCTGCAGGACCTGGCACTTGGCCTTACTGAAACTCATGCCACTGACATTGGTCCATTGATCCAATCTATCCAAGTCCCTCTATAGAGCATAATAATTTTGCTTCTTGACTATAATGTTTTTACTGTAATTGGTGGAAGTTTTGCTACTGATTTAGTATATTTATTTATATGTAGGGGGATAGGTTAGTCTTCATTCATAGGGAGTGATCCACTTCTGAATGCAGAGGTCTTGAGGGGATGGCCTTTCTAATAGCAAAGTGTTATAAATATATCAGGCTTGCAGATCAGGCCCCAAGTTCTGATATCTGTTACAGCAGATACAGAGTGATCATTATTAAAGATGGACTTGCATATCTGTGAAGCTGTATCTATGTATTTTGTTAGTTATTATAGTTAGTGTAAAAAGAAAAAAATATTAAAAGCTATTCTGACTTACAGTTTTGTTTCTATAACTAGGTATTCCTGAATTTTGTGACCTGTTCTTGGAGAAGTGCTTGAAGCAGGGATATATCAAACATAAACCTGATCAACTGACTGTAAATCAATATGAACCTGGTCAAGGTATGCTTACGTGTCCTTCAAAAATATTGAGCTCTTTCCCTGGTTTAACCTTTGTAGGCAACTTGTCACCACGTGGCTGCTTGCTTACTCCCCCTCATTGAGAGAGAGGAGAGAATCAAAAAGATGAAAGTGAGAAAAGTTGTGGGTTGAGATGATGACACTTTAAGGCTTAAAAAAATAGAAGAGAGAAAAGGGAAAGGAAAGAAATTAAAATCCAAGCAATTTTAAATAAACAACAAACAACCAAACAGCTGTTCACTACTTGCCAAGCAGTGTCAGTGCATGAATAATGGCATTCCTTTTAAAATTCTCACCTAACTTTGTTGCTGAGCACAGTATCATATGGTATGGAATATTCTTTCGGTCAGGCGAGGTCAGTTGTGCCATCTGTGTCCTCTCCCAGCCCCCAGCCTACTCACATGCAGAGTGGTGTAAGGAGCAGAAAAATTCTTTTATCTGTGTAAACGCTGTATAGCAATAACTAAAATATCCCTGTGTTATTAATGCTGCTTTCATTACAGATGCAAGATACTGTGAGAAAAGTTAACTTTATCCTAGCCAAACCAGTACAACTTGAGTGAAAATCAATAGAAAGTAGCATCTGAATGTGACATGGTGTGGGGACAGGATTTAAGGACCTGTTTAGTATATTTCTTCTGTGACCAGAAACACTTAGAATCAAAACTGAAGTCTTCATACTGGTTTCTGAACCTGGGAATTTGTTTTTAGAAGTACAGTTTCTGATACCACTATTATGAAAATTGGTGGTGTGTCAGAGTCCAAGGCTGTAAATTGGAAACTAACCACAAAAAGATAGAGGAATAAATAGCCATATAATAGTCAAGTACATTTTGTCACTCCAAACTCTTCATGCTCCTTACACTGTCCATACAGTCTACAGGAAATGGCTCTTACTGTTCATACATATGATACAATGTTAGTGTAAGTAATATATGGACTCTGATTCAAACAATGTTCCATTATCTGAGCAATAGGAAATTACTCTGTAGTCTTTCCCAAACTGGAGACATCTGAAGAGAAATTTACTTCTCATCACACCTCTAGAGAATAAATCACATGCTGTGCATTTTGCTAAGGCTAAGTATTTCTGGAGTGGTTATTCATTTGTCCTTAGGAAGAAAGGGCAACAGCTTCTCTTTCAGCATTAATGTCTGACAGCTAACACAGTATCTGCCAACCAGGGTTCTGAAAAGCTAATCCTATTTGTTTATGTACCTGACAGTCTGTTAATTTGAGACAGTCATGTACTTCTGGCTGGGACATCAAGGGATATTAGATAGAATAGTAGATTTCAATCAAGAACAAACATTAAAAAACAAACAAACAAACCCCCCCCCCCAAAAACAAACCCAAAAAAACCGAAACCAACAAAAACCCTAATGCAAGATACCCTTTTATCCTTTCAGTGCAAATTGTAGGATATGAATGAACATAGAGTGCAAGCAGATTAATACTTTGAATATCTGCGTTCTGAGCCAGATTGTTACTGGAAATTACACTCGAGATTTTAAAATCACCTGTGACTTTGGGTAACCAAGTTGTAAGGGCTACAATTAAGATTCATTAAATAAATTTGGTTTTGAGAGCACTTTTTTCATTCAGGGTCCTAATAATGTTTTAAGTTGTAGATTTATACTTGGAATTTATTATTCACTTTTGAATGCTTAGATGACTGTCTCTTACTGCATATATAGATTATAAACTGCAGGTAGGCAGGTCAGTGTGTTCTTAGTTGAATGGAGTTACAGCATCAGTGGACAAGGGAGAAGCAACTTATGTCATCTGCCTGGACTATTTTAAAGTGTTTGACACTGTCCTGCATGACATCCTGGTCATCAAATTGGAAAAACATGGACATGAGGGATGGAACACTTGCTGGGTAAGGAATTGGCTGGATGGCTGCGTTCAGCAAGTTGCAGTCAATGGCTCAATGTCCAAATGGAGACCAGTGACAAGAGGTGTCCCTCAGCAGTCAGTACTGGGAGCAGTGTTCTTTAACATCTTTGTCAGTGATGTGGACAGTGAGACTGACTGCACTCTCAGCAAGTTTGCAGATGACATGCTGGAGGGAAGGGATGCCATACAGAACAGCTGGGACAGGCTTAAGAGGTGGGCATGTGGCAGCCTCATGTTGTTCAAAAAGGCCAAGTGCAGGGTCCTGCATCTGGGTCAGGTCAATCCCAATCACAAATATAGGCTGGGTGAGGAGCAGCTTGGGAGTGGTTTTGAGGAGAAGGGCTTGGGGATGTAAGTTAATGAAAAGACAAGCTGGCAACATGTGCTTGCAACCCAGAAGGCCAGCCATATCCTGGGCTGCATCAGAAGTACTGCATTGAGTTTTTGTGCCCCCAGCACAAGAAGGACATCAGACTGTTGAAATGAGTCCAGAGGAGACCCACAAAGATGATCAGAGGCCTGGAGCACCTCACCTATGGGAATAGGCTGTAAGAATTGAGGCTGTTCAGCCTGGAGAAGAGAAGGCTCTGGGAAGACTTTATAGCAGCTTTCCAGTACCTGAAGGGGACCTACAAGAAAGCTGGGGAGGGGATTTTTACGAAGGCATGTAGTACTAGGATGAGAGGGAATGGGTTGAAGCTGTAAGAGGGTAGATTTAGGCTGGATATTAGAAAGAAATTCTTCACAGTGAGGGTGGTGAGACACTGGAGCAAGTTGCCCGGAGAGGTTGTGGCTGCTCCATCCCTGGAGGTGTTCAGAGCAAGACAGAAGAGGATCTTGAGCAATTGGGTTGTTATTGGTTATGAAATATGAATATTAATAAAAGTATTAAGTACTATTTTAGTAACACAAACATAATTTCATTAACTTATTTACACGGTATTTTGTGCTCTATTGTGCAAATAGATTACAGAATGTGTACAGTGAATAGGGCAGTACCAAACAGTTTCAAACAATTTAGCAAAACTAGCAAAAGGCAAAACTGAACTTTGAAGGGAATCCTGTGGTGCAATATGCCGCTTGCCCTCTAGGGGGCTCAAGAGGCTCCTTTCTGCTGAAGGCACATTTAGATTAAACAGAAACAAAACAAAGAGCTTTAATTACAAAGAGGCTTTCGAGAATATTTACTCACAAATTAGTATCTCTGGATTTCCGGGACTGCATTATAGTCCAGACAGTACCCAAAACACTTGAAGGGGTGCTGTCAGTGGTATGGTAACTGTCGGAAGCTTTTAGTTTCCCAAGACTCTCACAGGGTGTCTGGGGCTTGCATGATCTTCTGACGTTGTCTTAGTCTGTTCTCAGGCAGGTGATTATCCTTCCCAGGGCTTTGGGCTTAGCATGAAGGTTCACAGGTGTGCAGGCAGACATGATGTCTTGCTGTTTGGCAGTAAGTTGCTTTCTCTGAAAACACAAACCGTGGTGAGATCTGCGTAAGCAAGCTCTCAAGCTAGGAGCAGTTTTCAATACCTGTAACTGCTAGTGGCAGTAATGCAGCTTGCTTGGGGGCAATTGACTCTCTTGGTCTTACCCCTTCTGCACAGTCTAGACTGTCGTTACCTGCCAGTGAGGTTGTTCATGATACGGCTGGCCAGTTTTGGGCAGCTTTCGGCAATGACTCTTGCCTATGCTGTGGGTGCTTATGCTTCTCTTTGGTAAACTGGGGCATGGCAAAGTCTCCAGGAAACAAGGTTTGTTATGAAGCAACAAAGCTTGTTATTAAGCAGCAAGGCTGGTCTTGAAGCAGCAAAGCTGGGTATACGCTGCTATATACCCTGCACCAGGGCAGGTTTAGGCTGGACATTAGGAAGAAATTCTTCACAGAAAGAGTGATTGCCCATTGGAATGGGCTGCCCGGGGAGGTGGTGGAGTCACCAACCCTGGAGGTGTTTAAAAGGAGGCTGGATGAGACACTTAGTGCTATGATTTAGCTAATCAGAAGGGTTAGGTGATAGGTTAGACTCGATCATCCTAGAGGTCATTTCCAACTTGGTTAATTTCGTGATTCTGTGATAGCAAGGCAAGGCTTGATAAGGTAAGGTAGGGCGAGGTGAGGCAAATTGTTTACAACTTCTGGCCTACTTTTATCAATTGCACAAGTCTTAATTGCTCCAATGGGCAACTGAGATTAACCAATCAGAATGGCAGTTTGCCAGAACTGACAGGTGAAGCCATAGGCCTTCTTTACGCAAATTTGGGAAAACATAGACCCTGCACAAACCAAGTGTATGTCCCAATGGCTCCTTCTCCTTTATCCTTTTTCTCCGTGTCTCTCCCCACTTCAGAAGGGGGAGGGGGAACGGGGGACCATGCCTGGACTCAAAGTGGGCCTGTTTTGGCCTACCACCACGGTCTAGTGGGACGTGTCCCTGCCTATGGCAGAAGGGGCTGGAACTAGATGATCTTTAAGGTCCCTACCAGTCCAAAACATTCTATGAACTGTCTGGGTGGTGTTGAAGAGAGCAGTTAATGTTCTGTTGCACAGTGAATTACACTGACTTCAGTGTGCATCTGAAGACAGAATTTCAGTGATTTGCACTAAGGCAGAGTTATGAGCAAACACAAACAGTTGTGCATCCTTCGTTTTTAAGTCTCAATGATTTTGTGTTAGGCTAAATGCTGACCTCGTGAAACATTTGTATTACTTTCACTGATGCTAATGGAATCCAGAATATTTACATATGGAGGTAATAAGGATGCTTTATAGGCCTGACTGATGCTCTTAAAAAGTGTTTTCAGCTCAAGAATCTGATAGCGTCCAACATGGACATTTGCTTTTAAAAAGCAAATATGACTGTTTTGGTTTGGATCACACAGGAGTTGCTCTGTTTGTCTGGGCCTGCGATGGTGACAAAGGCAGGTGTAGCTGCCTTTCTCCCAAATTGTCTACTACCTCTCCTCCAGGGCTGACTGCAGTTCCCCACCATGTGGTGAGATCTTGCTGTTGCATGCACACTGCTTTTTCAGGACTTGGGTATTAAAATTATGGCATGAGCTGCGGAGAACGGCAGTTTCTTTCCAATTAGCAGATCTGAAATAAAAATGTTAAAGAAATAATTTTAAATTGCTGTCCTTTTGGCTGGGCTCAGCTATGTGTGTTTACTCATGTACACACAAACAGATGTGCTACTGGGGACTGGCCTGCCAATGGAGTTCCTGGAAACTACAATGCACCTTGTCAGTGCCTGAGTTTGTGGTAGTAGGTCCTAATTCTGCAGCTTAGATCCTTATCACAGTCATTTGGACCAGGCTGGAGAGAGTGCAGGGAAGGGTCATGAAGGACCTGGAGCATCTCAAAGCCCGAGAGACCTTAGCTTGGCCAGCCTGGAGAAGACATCTCAAGAGGGGACCTCATCAAGATCTGCAGGGAGGGTGCCCAGATGCTGGTGCCAGGCTCTTCCCGGTGCCAGAGCCAGCAGCTGTGGGCACAAACTGGCAACAGGAAGGTCTCCTCTGAACATCAGCAGATGCTTCCCACTATGAAGGTGACCAAGTTCTGGTAGGGACTGTCGTCTTCTCTTTGAGGAGGGTGAGGGACAAATACATAATCATGGAGGAACTAAGGCCCAAAGTCAGCTAGTGTAGTGTAACTGTTAGTGTTAAAAGCTAAACTGCCTAAGATGAGTGGATGGTGATTTCAGGTGCTCTCTGCAGCAAGGAAAGCATTTGGTGTCTTCAGAGGGTGAGTGAGCCCTTTTGGGTGGCCTGAACTGCCTTCTAGATACTTTCACTGATTATACAGAGTGCTTGTGTTAAATATCTGCATCTAATTTGGGCGTGGAAATCAGACAGTAGTCCTTAATATTTTTGGAAGGCAGGTTTTGTTTGTTCAGTTATACATCCCAATTTTCTATATAGACATTCATGGACATACAGCTTGTTAACAGGGATAGCACCCTATACTGACTTCTTGTTTATTATTTTTGTTTGTTTGTTTGTCTTTTTCTTATGCAGGAATTCCTCCTCATATTGATACACATTCTGCTTTTGAGGATGAAATAATCTCTCTCAGTGTAGGAGCTGAGGTATATTTAATGTTTGTATATTTTTTGATGATACTTTACTGACCAGTGTAATTTTTATGTTGTTTAAACAAGTTCACTTGATTTTTCCATGGTTCCTGTTCACACTTGTCTGAGTTTAGTATTAAGCATGTCAGGTAGTGGGATATGCTGATTAAATAAGTAACTGCAGTGAGACGTTGTCACTGGAAGATTTGGCAGTGATACTCTGTTTTTAAATCTTAGTATTCAGTTCTCTGTTGACTGTCCTTTTCATATTCACAGAATCACTGTGGTTGGAAAAGATCTTTAAAATCATCAAATCCAACCATGCTGTTTATGTTGCTACTTCCATTTTCCCTGTGTCATCCTCATTGCCTTTGGTCTGGATAAAAGTCCCATTATTTTTATATTCAGTACATACACAGTAGGCTGATGTGTTACATGCAGAAGTTCCAGCCAAGTCTGAACCCTACTGATATAGTTGTGGTGTAGACAGGGTTAGACTTTGATCTCAAGAGTTTTCAACATACAGAGATACAGGCAAAGAGTAGGAGGGGAAATGGAAAAACAGTAGACTGCCATGAAGTTGTGCAACATATTGAGTAGGGGTGGAAACAGTCCTTACTATCTATTCGTGGTGTTTCGATCAGTATCTTTACTTATACTCTTGAAGACGTACCCACTGCTGACCAAGGACAAGCCCATCATTTATGGTGGTAGTGCCTCTGGGATAACATTTTTAAGAAGCTGGGGAAAATACTGTGTGACACAATCAGTTGCAAGATAGATGTGGGAGAGCAGCACCTCTGCAGACACCAAGGTCTTGAAGATAGAGAGGGAGGTGCTTGAAATGCAGGAGCAGAGATTCCCCTGCAAACCATGGTGGAGGAAGCAGTGCCTCTACAGCCATTGGAGGTTAATAATGGTCCAGATACCCACCTGTAGCCTGTGAAGAACCCTATGTCAGAGCAGATAGATGTGCACAAAGGAGTCTGTGACCTTGTGGGAAGCCCATGCTATAACAGACTCCTGGCAGGACCTGTGGAAAGAGGAGCCTGCGCTGGAGCAGATTTGTTGGCAGGACTTGTAACCCTATGGAGAACCGATGCTGGAGCAGTTTGTTCCTGAAGGGACTGTGGAAGGGACCCACGCTGTTCAGAACTTCATAACTACTGTAATGTGGGTAAGGATTGAAGTTGGAGAAGTTTGTGGAGGGCTGTCTCCTGTGAGAGATACCCCATGCTGGAACAGTGTGAGGAGTATGAGGAGTCCTCCCTGTGAGGAGGAAGGAGTGACAGAATTACAGAACGACAGAATGTCAGGGCCTTGGAATGGACCTCAAAAGATCATCTAGTCTAACCCCTCTGCCAGAGCAGGATCATGTATACCAGATAACACAGGAATGCATCCAGGTGAGTTTTGAATGTCTCCCGAGAGGGAGACTCCACAACCCTCCTGGGCAGCCTGTTCCAGTGTTCTGTCACCCTCACAGGAAAAGAATTCTCATGTTTACATGAAACTTCATATGCCTCAATTTCCACTCATTGCCCCTTGTCCTGTCATCGAGCATCACCAAGAAGAGCCTGGCTCCATCCTCTTGGCACTCACCCTTTACATATTTATAAACATTGAATAGGTCACCCCTCAGTCTCTTCTTTTCCAAGCTAAAGAGCCCCAGCTCCCTCAGTCTCTCCTCATAAGAGAGGTACTCCATTCCCTAAATCATCTTTGTGGCTCTGCACTGGACTCATTCAAGTGGTTCTATGTCACTCTTGAACTGAGGGGCCCAGAATTGGATACAGTACTCCAGATGTGGCCTCACCAGGGCAGAGTAGAGGGGGGGGAAGAACCTCTCTTGACCTACTAGCCACATCCCTTTGAATTAGTTTGGGTTGCATTGTGTAATGGCTTTTCTTTTACAACTTTTGATACTTTGTTTAATGTGTTTTTTGTGCGCTTAGCTTTTTACCTGATTATAAACCATAAATACCAGTTGCTGAAATATGTGAGTTGATCAGTCCCAGCTCTCTCAGCATCTCTTTGCATAAAGACACTCCTTGATCATCTTTATCGGACTATGCTGGACTTGCAGTGGGAAGCCAAGTCCAGTCTCAGTGCTGCACACAGTGCTCTATATGCATTCTCACCGGTGCTGAGTAGAGAGGAAGGATCACCTCCCTTGATGTGCTGGCACTTTTTTCTAATGTAACCCAAGAGGCAGTTAGCCATTTTTTCCCCTGCAAGAGTGCATTGGTGGCTCATTTTCCAGTTCTTGTCCAGTAGGACCTCCAGGTCCTCTTTGGCAAAACTGCTGTCTACCTGATAAGCCCGCAGTGTGTAGTGATGTATGGACCAGACCAAGTGCGTGACTTTGCACTTCTCTTTATTGAGCTTGAATGAGATTCCTTTTGGCACCAATTCTGCAGCCTGTCCAGTCCCCTATGAAAGGTGGCACAACCATCTGCTGTGTCAGCCTCTTCTCCTGGGTTTGTAAACTTGCTGAGGATGCACTCTGCCTCATTGTCTAGGTCAGTAATGACTGGTTTAAGGCAGTCCGCTCAGAAGCAAGTCCCCAACATGGGAGGGAAAGTAATATAAAAAAGCCTTGGGTTGAGAGGAGGAGTTTAATGAGATGATACGATAGCAAATTACCTTAGCCTGTTTCACAGAAAAGCACAGCAGAAGCAGCAGCAGAAGCCAGTAATAAAATGTTTGCCCCACCCTTCAACCCCTCAACCAGCAAAGCAGAACAGACCCACACTGCAAAACTGGAAGCAGCAAGCAGCAACCAGAAACAGGAAGACTCTCATGTTACACTCTGAACTTCAAGTCCCATGATACTTGACTTCAGCCAGCACTTCATGTTAAAGCTGGCATGACATCAGCATGGTATTGAATACTCTCAGCAGATTCTGTTGGCTGAGCCCTTGGCAGTGTTAAATAGTGTTTGCCCTATTACCAACTTCTGAGGTTCTCCGCTAGTGACGTGTCTCAAATTGCACTTTGTGCCATTGCCATCTTCAGTGATACCTTGCAAACTGAAACATATTAATGAGAATAAGTCTTTTCCTTGGTGGTGAGTGAGTTTATCCAGTGACAAAGCACTTTGTGCTCTTTTGTTAGAGGAATCATTTAAAGTCTAATTTATTCCCTCAAACCTGAAAAAGGAATAGATATTGCCATGTGGCATATGTTCATTTTAAATATAAACATTCTTGAGAAGAAAATAAGGACTTGATTCTTCGCAATATTGCATTTACCTTGCATCAGATAATGTATGGCAACCCAAGTTCTTACACTTGTATGAAATGAGATGGAAATGTAGGTGTGAGATTCTCTTTCCTGTCTGAGTCATGTGGAACAATGTTGTCAAGAGATGCAGGGAAACCAAGTGGCTCAATTTTTTTCTAGTTGGTGCAATACATTGTGTTTTAGGGAGTTTACAAGATAGATTAGTCTTGATTTGAAGGAGAAAAATCATGCTATTGTTTTGTACTTCTACCTAGCAGTGTAATACTCCAGGAAAAGTGAGGATTTTGGGCTAATCACTTCTCTGGTTTTGACCTGTTTCTTTGACATCTCCTGGGAAACTGCAGAATAAAGTAAGATTTCCAGAATGCCCTATGGGCTTGTAATGACATTTTATAGATTACTCCCTCTTTTTCTTATAGGATCTGATACACTGAAAATATTAATATCAATTTCAATGTTCTGTTATTCAATACAACTTTCTGTAATCCAGAAGTTGTCATTTTTGTTAAGCTTGGTGGCAAACCATATGTCCCATGTCCATGACTTTGAAAAGTATACTCCAAACCAGGGAATAGTGCTTTCTGTTGGGAATTCTCTATTTTTATTTGAGTTAGGTGCTATTTTCAGAGCCTCCATTTGGTGTCTCTGAAGATATATAATTCGACAGTATTTCCTCTTAGCCTGACTAAGTTTGCAGCTATCGCAAAAAATCCTAGTTAAATCCTGTGTCAAATTTCCTTTTTTAGGTTTGCAGCAGGAGCTTGATCACTATTTCTGTTTTCCCACTTTTCCCAATTTGCCATTTTAGATACTGTCATGTATGCCTTGACTTAGTAGCATTTCAGAAATTCAGAGGTAGTATTTCTATAATGAGCTAAGTAGTGCTATGAGCATATCTAACCTGTAAAAGAATTTTCACTTTCTGGCTGCAGATCTTTCCCCAAGGAAACAGCTAGTGACACCATTCAGTCCCTTGTCAGCTTCTGGCCAAGACTGCTAGGGGTCACCCACTGCTCAGTGCAATGTTGGAGAGTGAAGTGCAGTCATGGCTTTTGTGAAGGGTGAGTTGTGTTGGCACCATGCTATAATTTATGTTGTTCTGTCCCATCTTCCTAATATCCAGGCCTGATGTGGAAGCTTCAGGGTTGGCTTTTTCTTGTTAGCTTCTGCTTTTTCACCTCAAGTGTCTTACTCTGTTTCCTGTATGATCTGGTATAGGAGATCCTGGTCTGACAGGCGTTGGACTAGATGATCTTTCGAGGTCCCTTCCAGCCCCTGAGATTCTGTGATTCTGTGATTGTGGCTTGACCTGGCAGAAGGCTGGTATATTCACTGGGAACTGTTGTGATGCTCTGGCCGGGCCCTTGGCCTAACATCTGTGAAAGGAAAACTTCAGGGATTTGAGTTAGATTTGTGACTCAAACAGTGGAGCCATGTATGGATCATCCTTTTCCTCTACCTAACTTCAGTTCCTTGTGCCCTAGCCTGCAGGTATTACTGCCTTGATCTATATAAAGAAAAGCCTTGATTCTCTTAAGCATTGAAAGCATAGCAATGTTACAAAGAAAAACTCTGCTGGACCTTTTGAAGTATGACTGGTGGTTGTCCTAGAACAGAATGAGGTACACCACTACTGCTTGTCTTTCAAGATGATAATTGACCAATTACCCTGCACCACTTCTTACCTGTCGATCTGTTTCTAATCCTGATTAACAAACAGAAACCAGTATCAGCTGTAGCAGCAGCTGTTCTGTAATAGCTGCTTGAGGGATTTTATCAGAAGCCTTTAGACAGTCCATATTCTACCTAGCCTTTGACAATTAGCTCCAGTTTCATGTCTTCCATAATATCTAACAAGATAGGCAGGCACTGCATATTGTGTTAACTTTGTGGCCCCACTCTTCCTTGGCTTGTCAGAGTCAAAAATGGTTGCTGAGTCATAGATTCATAGAGTCAGTTTGATTTACTGTCTGCATTTACATTGTTTTAGTTCTCTTCTGTGGGAAGGCATCTTATCTATTTAAGGATTTACTCCTCTAGTGACTATACCAAAGTTTTTCCTCTGTTCATGCTAGCAATGTGATTGTAGTAGTAGTAATAGTGATCAAAATGCCTCTTAACCTAAATGGAAGATATTAATTATTCCAGCCTAATGATGAGTTCAGAAGATTGTTCAGATGAGTCTGGTAGGATTCCTGAAGTTTGGTGATGTGCTGTTCACCTCTGTTAGACACATTTCTTGAGCTGTACCTTCTTACAGTCATGGATGTTATCAGTTCTCAAAGAACAGCAATTTGCAGTAGTGTCTGTATCAGTTAACTGGAGACCCGTAGGGACTAAATTTATAATTGTATACTGGATTTACTTGTGAAAAGTATCCTGAGCACCACAAGTTAAAGGCATCAGGCTTCATAAATCTACCTCTCCTGTTTATGTTTATTCTCTATAAAGATGTTCTCTCTGTTTCTTTTGGTCCTGTCATACCATAACATACTGTCATTGAGCTTGGATCACATACAAAAACATCACAATCAAGGGAGAACTTCCTGTTGATGTAATAGAACACTGAATTGTACCCTCTGAGATAAGCAACAAAGCCTGCAACCCTTCATGGAAAAATTTATGATAGTCTTGCTGTTGTGTTTTGGGAAAGGTGAATATTCAGTCAATATATTGTGAATTTTCATGTCTATGCTGGATGTGTCTTCCCCGTTTACATACCGGATTCTGTTCACAGATGCCAATGTGTCCTGCTGATGTTTCTGCCTGATGAATTACTTTACTGTTTGTAAGGATCTTGAAAACCCAGTGTTCATGTAAATTATTCAGAGGGAACTTTTGCTACAATACATAATCACCTCCTTCCATGGCCTTGGTTGTTTATATGTAAACTCCTAACTTAGCTAAAGGTAACAACAGCAAGGCATTCTCTGCGTTTAACTGAAGCAGGCAAATGTTTGTTTCTCAAGTGCTGTAGGATCTGCTATGTCTTGCTATGTACTGAGATAATAGGAGAACAGCATTTGAACAAAACTGCCCCAGAACAATGACACTTGCATTTCTTCTCTAGAAGCTGTGTGGCAGTAATTTTTTGAGAAATGAGACAGCAGCTTGGAGATCTCACCTTCTCCACTACTTCCTCAGCCACATGGGAGGAACAGAATTAAAGCTAAGCTGTGATGGAGCCTGTATTTTAAAATTTTGTATCTAAAAAAGTTTGGGTTTTTTTTCTCCTTCCTCTTTCATATTGATGAGAGATTTTTGTTTCTAGATGTCGCTTTTTGTGAGTTGTCCTTGTGGTGAGTCTCCAAGTCTGGCATTTACTGCTAGTGAGTCAGTACTGGGCAGGTAACTCTGCAAAGCTTTGTGTCCTGTTCTCCTTTTGTTGGATACATACCAACCTTCCTTCATCTCCACAGAATAAAGAAACTTGTCATCTGATGTGCCTTCCCATAAAGCTATTCCCTACTATGCAAGGCCTAATAAGTCCTAAATTGGCTAGAATCCTGCTTCGATGCTGATTAAGTTTGTAATTTGATTGCTGTTAGATCTCTTATCTGCAGAATATGCTGTAACTTGCTGAGATACTTCTCCTGGGTCTGCTAGTGTGGGAAGTTGCCTTACTCCATTCTGTGTAGCAGTTTTATGTTTCTTGCAGTTTGTCTGTTATTTTGGCTGCTGAGAGGGAAGGCAGAGCTGTAGCTCCTTCTGGTTCATAGTACTTTGCATTCTTCCCAGTAAACTGGTTGCTCTTTTTAGCTTCCTGTATTTTCTTTGATGTGTTGGTGTTGAGAAATGGGAGTGGCAAGACTGTTACTGTCTCCTGAACTCTGGGCAGTTGCATCACCAGTGCATCTGAGATGAATGTGGAAAGAGACAAACGAAATTGCAATTAGGAAGAATTTCAAAATGAAATCCACCACCTGGAGATGTTATGAAAAACGTCATACAGTTGAAGTTAGTTTTCTCAAAACCACGTCAAAATCCTCCTGTGGGCGAAACACTTTCTAAAATGTTCGAAGTCTGCAGTAAGGCTTAGGATTTTCTGACCTGTGGTCATAGCTGCTAAATAATGAAGAGAAACTTCTGCATCATTCCCATACCAAGTTGATTCTGTTTGAACAGAACCTGTTGTCTCCAGGCTATTTGCTGTTTCTGTGCTGTGCTTATTTTGTATGCTGAGGCAGCACCATTTCATTTCCAATTCTCCAGTGTCTGGCTGTTGTGGCTTTACTGTGACGCACATACAGACAGGGAATTTTACGGTGGAAGCAAACATTTTCTAAGAAGTGTCTTGCAATTGCATAGCTGTTGCTAGATTTCTAATTGCTTTTTGTGTGGTAGGAAATACGTAGATGGGTAAAAATCTTGAAAAACCTGTAATGACGATGCACCATATTGCTCTTTTAAAACTGGAACCTCTTTTTTCCTCCTTTTTATTTTACTTCACTCTCCCCATGTACCTTTCACTACGATACATGAACTACTTTTCAGTGGTGGTGAAATAGATTAGCTGTTTAAATATGAAGTTACTATTTATTGATGTGAAAAATGTAATCATTGTAATAGAAGCAAACTAACAGAGCATTTAAATTTAGATTGAAATTAATAGTTTTACAAATTAAATTATTTTTGAGTCAGGTTCTGGATTGTCATTCTTGAAATACAGTTCATTGTTTTTTATAGAAACCTCTGTATTGTTTAATTAGTAATTTTTTTATTCTTAAAGAAGATTTTTTAAAATTTCTGTGAGAAGTTTATCAATGTAAGTTATTTCTATTCCCCATGTTATTTTTAGAAGATCAGTTCATGAAATGGAATCCTGGTGTCTGCCACAAATAAACAGCAACCAGGCTGAACTCTGGGGCATTAAAAACTCATTATCTTTAGCTGTTGCTTTTCAGCTGTACTTCAGTTCTAGAATGTAATTAAGAAATCTGATTTCATTAGCCCATGATGTCATCTTTATTGTCATAGGAACCTATTTTAAGATGGTGGCAAATTTCATGTAAATGTTAAAACTAGTCAATAATAATAGTCACAAGTAGTCTATAAGCAAAGAAACAAGCTTAACTTGTTAAGCTCCTGTTGTGGTATAGCTCTCTTGACTTTTAACTGGACCTTTAAAATAGTACCAAGAAGTGTAGCAAATAAGGTTTGAAATCTGTCTGCATTTATACTGTTTTTCCAAATCTGAGCATTTTGCATACTGCAGTGTTGTACTTCTGTTTTTCTTTCCAGCCTTGTTTAAGTGTTTCAGGAGTTTCTCCACAGAGCTCTTGTTTTGGTAGAGCTGAGTCTGGAAATTCTCATTGATGAGCTGACAATTTATAGACATTAAAAGTGTACTGGAACCAGAGCTGTCAAACCTGTGATGCTGATAGACTTGACAGGAAGATTCTGATTGAAGGCACGGAGAGAGATGTGCTGTTAGGAGAGAAGCAAGTAGGCAGGCAGTGTCTTAGTGCAGTGCAGGTGAAGCTCTAGTTATTTGCTGTAGCAACAACAGGATGGTTGGAAGGAACCAGTGTTGGTGATGTGGCTGAAAGCACTGAAAGCTGAGTATTTAGCAGTTCCTTGTGAGGTGTTCTTGTTCCTCCTCTGCCCTGCTGCTGCACACATGTCTCTGGAGTGCACGTTCACGCAAACCATTGTAAAGTCAGGCCCAAATGCTGAGGCTCTTGTAGAGCATTTTGTGCAACTTTTGGCTGCAGTTTGTGAAGATGCTCATTGGACTAAAGAAGCAGATGGAGGGAATGAGAGAAGAAAGAGATGATGTTGCTTGTGATGAAAGTCAGCAATGCTGGAATACTGCCTGTCCAAACTTTAAATTATCTGCTTCCATTTTGATTGTTTTATCTGCTTCAAATTAATATAAAATTAATATGTTTATGTCAGATGTATTGTACTTTGAGATGAAACATAGCAACTATGTGTATTGATAAAGACCTTCTCTGTTGTGCTATGTTTTGAGTTATACTTACAGCCCTAGGAGACATCATTAACCAAGAAGGTAGCTTTGGTTCATTATTTGGTGTTTTTTTTTTTTTTTTTTTTTTTTTGGAGGGGTGTACTATTTATTTGAGAGTTAGATGCTGTTGTCTGCTAAAGAAATGGCCTTTTAAAAAGTATTTAAGCCTTTTCTTTAAATTAGTGCCCAGATCATTGTTCCTCAGCAGATTTCCTTTACAGTGACAACATGGAGGATTAAGAAACAGGCCATGTGGTAGTTTCTATAGCGATAGATTAAAAACTCTGTCTTGTCAGATCTTGTAAGGTATGATGCATGAATTAGTTTGAGAAGGCCCAGTTTGCATGTCTTGTGTTCTGACAGTGCTCTGTTATGACAGTGGTATCTGGGACAATAACAACTGTGCTGTGAGAAGGACTAGTTGACCTTTATTTAAAAATCAGGCTGAGTAAGCTCATTGTTTCATCCTTTTGGATTACAGGCCTTGAGTGACCTGTACTAGTGGGAGATGTCCCTGCCTATGGCAGGGGGTTGGAACTAGATGATCTTTGAGGTCCCTTCCATCCTTACCATTCTGTGATTCTATACTCAGCAATGGACTATTTCTGTATTACTTTCTCAGTATGTAGGGGGCAAGAAGCTTTAATTAAGGCAAGACTGTTTCAAACAGTTGAGACATCTGCTGGATCCATACCTGGGTGCCTTGTTAAATGACTTCTTTTCAGTCCAGAATTCAGACACTGCAGTTTTAGTGTTGACAAGTAGGTGCACACATGTGCACTGCAAGCCTGAGCTCCTCTGTAACAAAGGAGAGTTGAGTCTGTCCAACCTAGAAGGTGATTCAGCTCATGCTAACCTAGACATCTAGTGTCAGGTTTCCCAGGTTTCAGTTTCCTAGTAGGATTTTTACAAATGTATGCCCAAAAATTGATGTCTTAACCTTACACTGAATTGACTATTCCCACCCTATGACTTAGAGTTAGCTTGGATTCTTGTAGTACAGCATTACAAGCAGAAAGCTGACATCTGCAAGGGGCAGTAAGGTCTGATGAAGAACCCCAATGTTTGCACAGTGAGGTAAGAAAGTTTTCTGCTATATAAGGTAATGAACATGCATCGTGCTTTACCTGTGCCTTGAAATACCGTAGTATGGGCTATATTACACAACAGCTGGTTGGCCTGTGTCACCACCAGTACAGAGTGCACATTCAGTGTACATCCTGAATGTCAGTATTTCAGGCCCACTTTCCTGTAAATGGCTCTCTCATTTTTAATGTGTGAAAGAATTAGATATGCTGCAGCACCACATACACAGATGTGCATAACAGAGTCCTGTAAATACCATCATGCCTGTGTACAAAGTTGTACTTACAGCTGTGTCTATGTTGTAAAGATGGAGCTTTACAACCACTTTTGTTCAGTGGTTTCTAACTGGATATTTGGTACAGCATTAAACAAGTTAAATAAAGGAACTATTTTCAGGACTGAGTAATAGAGTTAAGTGAAAGTCTGAGGAAATGTATTCGAGAATGAAGAATTGCTTTCTTATGATGTCTGGGCATTAGGTCTTGAACAGATTGAGCCTTCTGGAGGCCACTAGGATCAGAATGCATGAGAGCCCTCTCGTGCTCTTCTATTGAACTGTACTCCCATTAGAGAGCAAGTGATATAAAAT
This sequence comes from Ramphastos sulfuratus, assembly GCA_013399055.1. NCBI lineage: Eukaryota > Metazoa > Chordata > Aves > Piciformes > Ramphastidae > Ramphastos > Ramphastos sulfuratus. The sequence continues at coordinate 159,051 of WBNM01022387.1, read as the reverse complement.
CTTGGAAATTTCCTTTCCTTTGGAAACAAAAATTAATGTTTTCATGGATTTGGGACACATTCTGCCTTGGTATAGGTGGATGCAATTTCATGTATGTCAGTGTAGTAGCACCTATGAATGTGAAGGAAAAGGTATGACTGCAAGAATGGCAAGTATTGCAGAGGAGGCTAAGTCAGTAAAAGAAATGAAGTAAAGACTAGCAGCATTAGCCTTTGGCTTTCTGTGTCCTAAAAGTTTAAGCTAAGAGCAAGGGAGGCAATTTGCTAAAGGATCAAAATGGAATGTTAGTTAAATTGAATAAACTGGTTGTTGTCAAGAATCAGGCTGAGCTTTTGTCTCTAGATTAAAAAAAGGGCATTAAGGAGAATATTAACACCATATGCTGAGGTTGAATTGCATTTTCTGGAAAAGAGAAATGTATACCTATAGTGACAGAGAGGAGGAAGCAGTGGTAATGCAACTATTGCCTTTTACTCTAGGGATTGAAAGTCTTTTAGGAGTCTAGTATTCAACAATGATGTTTAACTCAGGTAATGTCTTGAAAACATGCAAAGACCACATGTGACATAGTAACATAAAAAAGAAACTTGATACTTTTAGTAGGAACTGGCTTGTTTGATGGGTAGTATTTAATGAATTGTGCTTCTTGTGTTCTTGTAGTTTGGCTGTTCAATCATCAAGATTAAACAGTAACTATGGATTTACAAAAAGGCTTTTGAAACAAAAGAAAGTCAGCCTGAGAAAACATACCAGTGAAGCAAAAAAAATGTAGCGATAGGGAGAGAACTTGGAGAGGGAACAGCAGCAGTTGAAAGTTGATGCAATGTTGCCAGAGGTAACACTGGCATCACAACCTCTGCCGAGGCCGAGCAGAGCAGCCACCGCACTGGACACTATGAGGAGATGGCATCCAGCTAGTGGAGTGACTAATAACTTCTAGTGACTTGGAGCTGATGAACCTCAAGAGATGCATCCCTGGGTACAAAAGGCACATGGTGTATATTCCAGTTAGCTGTGACAAGGCCTGCAAAGGGTTGGAAGCTCCTACATCCAACAGAAGTTAGCTTTAAAATTTCAGTAGTTTCCCTCATCTCATGCACTTCCTGAGTCTTGTAGAGTACAGATGAGAGAATCTGTATCATGGAGTCAGTGGCATATGTAATAGCAAAGAGAAATATTTCAGTGCTGCGGATATACTCTTCTCCCTGGAGTTATCAAGAAAATCATAACAAGATGACAGCTCAGAGAGAAAAGAATTAAGTACCATCTCTATATTGAAATAGTTTTTTAAACATTCATATGGTAGACTTCAGTTGAGAGGAAGAAAAATGACACAGAAAACTCAGGAAAATGGTAACTCATTGCATGGATGTAAAATAAAGTATGATTTTTGAAGAAAGAAAATCTAGTAAATGTATTAAGCATCTGACTAACATCACCATAGTACCTAAGTAGATAAACAAAGCATAGCAAGAGATGGTGTGCTTTGTCATGAATCTGATATGGGGAAGGCCTCTGCATGCCTTGAAAGAATTTTGAGGTAGTCAGTACTGAAATATTACATCACATGATTGTCAGTGTTGCACTCATTTTCCAAAGTATAGCTAGAGGCCATGATACAGGATATAAATATCAGCATAAATTACATAAGATAAATTTCATATGGTCATGGATTATTTGGAGAAGATAAGCTCATTCTCTTTACCCTTAAAATTCAGCATTTTTCTAAATTCCAAATTTTGGGATGTAGCATGTATTTTACAATGAAAGACACTGTGTGTTACTGATTGATTACCTCAGTCCTACGTAAGCCAGCAGGATCTTGTCTCTGCATAGACCCTTCCGTATTGTTCAAGCTCTATGTGTGGGCTTTAAACCTCTCAACTGTCTTTGAAGTAGACATTCTTTTTCATCTGTTTTACACGTGGATAACTGCTGTGTAGGTTGATAATGTGTCTCTGCTTTCTGAAAATTCAGTAAATAATGTCAGAGACTTGAGAAGCATTCCACATGTTGCTGTTTTTAGCTTCAAAGTATGTTTCCTCTAAGGTAGTCTGTTAACATCAAATATAAATTGCAGCAGAGAGAAAGCTTAGAAAAACCATGTTGTCATTCCACACTGTAGCAGTGAAATCCTTATTGACGTCCTTATAGCCCCATTGTGTAGTTTCTGCTTTGTCTTTGAATTGTTGCTTATTTGGTATACTAGTCATTCATCTGCATCCTTCTGCTCTTTCATGAAGTGCAGCACCATTGCACGGAAAAGTGGCGAAGACTTCTTGTTGTCTGAGGAGTTAAGAAAAATCTCCTTTCTTTCCGTTTGTGCTGGATTCTTTCCCAGGTTTTGTGTTCTGGCTACTTTGTGCCACAGAAACAATGTTCATGATGTGAGTGTCCCTTTGTTTTGATGTTTAGCCATCCTTGAAGGCTGTTCACACTTCATGTGCTCTCTTTCCTCGTGAATGCTCTCTTAAATAACCTGGCATCATGACAAGTTATTTAAAACCACAAGTAGGTATTAGCTGTTTGTCTCTTAAGTTTTTTTGGGTATAATTCAGAGACACACCTTTTCCATAGTGTAAAGAAAGAAGGTACAAGTTGTATAAGAGCAAAGCATCAAGTATTTATACTTGATGAAAGTAATCTTACCATGATTCATCATAGACTAGCTGGAAATTTGATCTTTATTGACTCTGCCATCTAAGAGAAAAAAGAAAATAGATAAAAAATAAGATAGGTAAACCCGAAAATAGTAATTGGAAGTAGTTCCTGTGGAGCAAAGCTATCATGAAGCAGATTGATTCAGCAGTGGCAGAGTTGCTTTATTGATTGTGAGTCCTTAGTAAATTAAAAAGAGGACCAAATGCGTTAATCTTTCGTGTGTATGTGTGACAGTGTCAGTTCAGACTGTTCTGCCAGGATAAAGATACATATAGCAGTGTGGGAATGTTACCTACCCCAGTCAGTAATAGGTTTGTCAGAAAATCACTGTAAGGTAAAAAGGATAGCAGTACTCCTGCTTTCCTTTTTTTTAAGCATTTGGATGCAGTTAGTCTAGGTAAAGGAATGAAGCATGGGAATTGCACTAATTCTTTTCAGGCGTTTGCAGTATATTCCTTATATTTGATTCTCTCTCTGAATTGCAGTGTCAAATTTGTTAATAGAAAAAGTACAAAACCTATTCTAGCTGGCAGTCACTGCTTCATGAGTAAAAGTCAGGTTTCGATTTGGATTTTTGGTTCTTCCAATTACTGCTAATTACTTAATGTCATTGTCCATTTGCAAGTAAATTAATCCTTTCTTTATATTTTCCTCCTCAGATCATCACAGCTTGTCATAAGGAAAAAAATTAATTTAGAGGGGGAGCAACCACACTGTGTGAGATGATAGTACAGAAGCTTTTCCTCCACAGATAGGAAGAAGCACAGACAGAGCTGGGATCCTGTGCTGGTGGGGACTAGACTTGCCAGATGTCACATAGATAATCTGTTTTTCAGCCTCAAATTCTGCAGTATCAGAAATTCTGTTTTACGTATTTCTTGTTAACATAACTGAAGTTCATTCGGGAGGACATGGTCTTATCTTTTACTGTTTTCCTGCCACTTCTACCTGAAAATAAGGCTACTAGGGATAGTTTTGTGGTCTAACATTCCCAGCATACTATCTATTTAGAGCAGTCTGAACCTCTGCTATTTTGGATGCATAGTTTTTAACAGGGAAGGAGCTGAGGAGCATCTTCTGTGAGGAGACTCTGGGGACATGCAGTTGGTGGGATAAAATTCATTGGAGATACATGAGGTAAAGAAGCAGAGAAGGCAGAAAGCTGGAAGAATTGTTTCCCTCTAGTTCATAGAGTCCCCAGCGTGGCACACAGAAGTGAAAGGGAATGAGGTCCTCTTCCAGGCCCTGGAGGCACATGGGAGCTGGAAGTGTAGGGGACTCCACAGAAGTCCTCTTGACTCTTGGAGGAGGTGGATTTCTTGAACACCACCTGCAATATCAGAGGTTTGTGGCTAGTACTGACTGAGGAAGAGGCACATTGAGGATTGAGTCTCCAGGAAGGAATGTGGACAGTCTCATGCTCAGTTTATTCTGCTGGACTTCTGAAGAACCTGGTCTCATTCATTCACACCTGTCCTTCTAGCAGTGAGCTAAAGAGGCAAAAAACAGACTTAGATAGCTTCTTATCCATTTTGTCCAACCACTTTATTTTCCTTACTTGCTGGTCGTGATTAGTTATCCTCTGGTTTCTTTGCCTTGTCAGGTAGCTGCATCTTTTTGCAGAGACTTGGATCCAGATGTACTGTATGGGACACCTTCCCATCAGATTGTGTGTTTTCTTCTCCCCTTGCTCCTTTGAGGATATCTAGGAGAAAATGCTAAGTGCATGGGAAGTAGTATATTAGCAAATGGCTGCCACTTGTGTAGCTGCTCAAGTGTTTCATTGTGTGTGTAGTCAATCAAAACCTAATAGCTGATAGCTATTAAGCCAAGTATTGCTGTTATTAACAGTGCCAGATGCGAGGGAGTAGCCGTCCCAGTTCACATAACCAAAGATGCTCTCCACATATTTTATATACACTTGCATTAATACATATTCATTAAATTTCTGGGAAATTATTTACATATGCATGGAATAATTTAAAAAGATTAAGTCTTTTTGCTTTTCAATCTCTACTGTCACACTCTGACCCTCCAACAACATTACAGTCTCTTGTTGATGTTCTGGCCAACTTCTTAGTGTGTGAATCTTTATCATACTCCCTTTGTTCTCTGCAGCTGTGTTTTATCTTTGCTCTAGCCAACTCAAGGCCTCACTGTTACTTATGTCTAGAAGTCTAGAGACTTAACTACTGGGAAAATTTCTAACTGTAAGAAAAACAATTGGTAAGTCTGCCTGCTTCAATAGTAATTATTCAGAGCTTACAGGTAGACTTTATTCCTGTTCCCCCCATATCTCTCTTCCTCTTTCACCCCCACTTTGTTACGCTCATTATTTCCTACTTTAAATTTAGACAACTCAACAGGAGAAGCTGTGTCACTCTATGTGGGTGGTACTACACCATGCATTTTTTTTTTGTAAAAATGTAAATGCCATTGTAGCTTGCTTCAGTGGGGACAACATTAAATAATAAATATTGCAAGTGGTAATTTGTAGTGTTTAAAAGTCTTATTCGGTCTCTGTCTTGCTAGATTTTTGTGCTGAATGGCTGATCACTGTTTTCCCTTTGTCAAATGCATCTGTATGCAGAAGCAGAACTGTTTAATTTGTTTTGATCTGCCGAACTATAGTAAGTCTGCTTTTAAGCTTCATACTTAGGAGGTTACAAATCAGGTCGCAGCACTTTCATGGTGCTAATTCTCCAGTGTAGCTGGAACAGCTGATTTGAGTAGTTTTTGACTGCTTGTATTTCTTGGTATGTCTTCTGTAGCTCATTTGGCTTGCTTAAATGACCTCCCCCTTATTTTCCACAGTAAGAATTTCTCTCTTTTGGAAGTGTAACAGGATAAATTCCTAGCCCAGGCAGAAGCAAAACGTAGTACTGCCATCTGGGCTGTGAAATTGAAATAAATCTGAAAGCATTGTCTCAATGTATTGTCATGGCTAGAAGCCAGGTGGCAAATAATAAAAATATGGTCTGGTAGTTGGCATGTTAGTCAGGATCTTGGGAAGACTGCACGTGGTTGTGCTGCAAGCCTCCAAGAATGTGGTTATCTAAACGTTACCTATTTACTCTGAGTTCGTTGTTTTGGCTCAATCTGCTGAAAATGGATAGGCATTTCCAGCAGGAATGGCATCATTGCACATCACTTAGCTCTACGTTTTAGACTAGGGTGAATCGTTCTTTGCAGATGCTTGCCTCTGTCTGCATAGACTTCACAAAAAGACAGCGGCTGACTGCCTTAGCCCTTAGCCCCAGATCTAACTTTCAGAAGTCTGAATTACAGCAAACAAGCACATTTTTCTTCCTAAGCAGTTGCCTTTAGTTGAAGGGCAGTAATCCTTTCCTAGCTGACATGCACAGAGACATTGTGCAGTGCTGCTATGTTCTTGCACAGGAAGTTAATACTGTGGAATAAAACAAGTATTTTGTATTTTAATTTATATACACATATTTGTGACTACCTCAGATTTTTTGAACACAACACTGAAAGGGTGAGATCTTAAGGACAGAGACCTACAGGCAGCTGTTTTCATGGCAGTGTTATGATGAACACATTGGGCTCATTAATTGTGCTTTAAACTAGGTTGGAAGGGGGGCGGAAGGAGAAAGCCAAGGTTACTATAGGCAAGCCCGAGACAATTGTGGGGTGATGTGTCAGCTCCACTGCCATCTCAGGGGAAGTAGATAACAATGAGTTGTGTGTTGGAGAAGATGCAAGGGCTAGCAGTGAGCATAAGCTGAGGGATGGCACACCAGGGTGGGAGACTAATAAAAGTCTTTAGCCTATTACCTTGCAGCATGCTGGGGCCACACAAGAACTCTTAGTCTTACAGAGATGTACCACGGGAATCAAGTAATAAGGAATCAGCACACGCAGAGCTTACTGCTAGGTTGGTGGCCGTGGAAGTGGCTGGGAGTGGTCAGACTGCGTGAGTGAAAGCCAATAGATTAACTCCCTCCCTGAAATGCTCATATACCAAGGCATGGAGCATGGGGAATAAGCAGGAGAAGCTGGAGATCTGTGTTAGGATGAATAACTATGATGTAATTGCCATCACTGAAACATGGTGGGACAGCTCCAATGACTAGTATGTTGTTATGGATGGCTCTGTACTTTTCAGGAAGGATAGACCAGCAAGACAAGGTGGGGGAGTTGCCCTCTATGTGCAAGAGCAACTGAAATGTGCCGAGTTCTATCCAAGGGGGGAGGCAAAACAGGTTGAAAGCTTGTGGATAAGAATTAAGGGATGTGGGAAAGGAGGTGAAATTGTTGTAGACATCTACTATAGACCACCAAACCAAGATGAAGATGTTGATGAGGCCTTCTACAGAAGTTGGGGGTAGCCTCTAGAGCTAATTCCTTGGTACTCATGGGTGACTTCAACCACTCTGATACTTACTGGGAAGCTCACACACCCAGGCACAGCCAGTCCAAAAGGCTCTTGCAGTGTATCAACGATAACTTCTCGATGCTGGTAGTGGAGGAACCAACAAGGAGAGGTGCACTGCTGGACCTTGTATTAACTAATAAAGAGGGACTGATTGAGGACATTAAGGTTGGGAACAGCCTTGGGGACAATGATCATGACATGGTGGAGTTTAGTATTATACAGGGTAGAAGCAGACCAACAAGTAGAATTACAGCCCTGGACTTCTGCAGAGCGAACTTTGTACTCTTCAGAGACACGCTTGCAGACATCCCATGGGCTAAGGCTCTAGAGTGCAAAGGAGGCCAAGAAAGTTGGTTAGTTTTCAAAGACCTCTTCCTCCAAGCCCAAGCTAGATGTGTTCCCCTGAGTAAAAAAAAATCAGGTAGATGTGCTAGGAGACCTGCATGGCTGAGCAAGGAGCTCCTGAAGAACTCCTTCTCAGGGAGTAAGGAAACTTAGAATTCATGGAAGAAGGGATTTGTCACTTGGGAGAACTTTAGAGACGTTGTCAGGGCATGTAGGAAGGCAACAAGGAAGGCCAAGCCCTCTGAAACTGGCAAAGGAAGTGAAAGAGAACAAGAAGGTCTTCTTCAAATATATCAGTAGGTAAAGGAAGAATAGGGAAGGCGTGGGGCCACTGCTGAATGAGGATGCAGAGGAGGCAGAGTTGTGAATGCCTTCTTTGTTTCAGTCTTTACACCTAAGGCTGAACTCCCCTATGTACACCAGATCCTGGATGGAGAGGAAGCCTGGAGGAGGGAATGCTCCCCACTGGTCATTGAAGACTGGGTTAGGGATCAATTACACAAATTCACAAGTCAGTGGGCCCTGATGAAACGCACCCAAGGGTGCTGAGAGAACTGGCTGATGTTATTGCTCTGCCACTCTTCATCACCTTTGACAAATTGTGGCAGACAGGAGAGGTGCCTGAGGACTGGAGGAGAGCCAATGTCACTCCAGTCTTCAAAGAGGGCAAGAAAGAGGTTCCAGGAAGCTATCGACCAGTCAGCCTCACCTCCATCCCTGGAAAAATGATGAAGTGGCTTCTTCTGGAGGGCATCTCAAGGCACTTGGAAGAGAAGAAGGTTACCAGGAGTAGTCAGTGTGGATTTACCAAGGGGAANTGGAGAGGGTCCAGTGGAGGGCTACAAGGATGATTAGGGGACTGGAGCACTGCCTTATGGGGAGAGGCTGAGGGACCTGGGGCCTTTTGGTCTGGAGAGAAGACGACTAAAAGGGGATTTAATAAATGTTTATAAATACCTGAGAGCTGAGTGTCAGGAGGAGGGAGACAGGCTCTGCTCACTTGCTTCCTGTGACAGGACAAGGAGCAATGGATGTAAGTTGCAGCACAAGAGGTTCCACCTGAACATGACGGGGAACTTCTTTACTGTAAGGGTCACAGAACACAGGAACAGGCTGCTTGGAGAGGCTGTGGAGTCTCATTCTCTGGAGACTTCCGGGGCCATCTGGATGCATTCTTCTGTGATCTGAGCTAGACTGTATGATCCTGCTCTGGCAGGGGAGTTGGAATTGATGATCTCTTTGGGTCCCTTCCAACCCCTGACTTCCTGTGATCCTGTGACTGAAGAAGCAAACTAAGCTAGGACCTGAAAATGTCTGGCATGTGTATGAAACTCTGTAAGTCATGCACATTCATGGTGACTGGTTTTGTTTCTTTTTAGATTGTGATGGATTTCAAACACCCTGATGGCCATACAGTGGCAATTATGCTGCCCCGATGCAGTTTATTAGTGATGACTGGAGAATCCCGATACCTGTGGACACATGGGTATGTTCACTGCTGATAACAAACAAATATGTAGTATCTTCTGTTTGCATTGTTAAGAACATTCTGTATTTAAAACTTCTCTGAATGAAATAAAATAAAATTTTATAATTGATATACAAATTCACTCCTTTGCTCAGATACTGCTCAGATTAAATTGAAAAAAAAGAGGATTTTAGAAAGCTAATTGACAGTCCCTGAGCTGCACTTTCATGCCGCTGTCACAAGTGAAATTTTGCTCAGAAACTGCTCTCAGTTACATCTGTGATGCGAAAGTCCTCAATGACTGTGAGCTGGCAAAGAATTGATTGCAATTAGCTTCACGATTTCCTTTATCTTTTTTCAGCCCCCAGCTTCTCCCATTGGCTTACATGTGCTGAAAGCTTTAGAGATGGGCTGACTTTAAGACAGTGACTTCCCCTGCACATAGAGCATAAGGGTGACAAAGTGGAGTCTTCCTGAGCTCTTCCTGGCTGCTTTAGGGACACTTTAAGTACTGATAAAGCTGCATTGTACTGAGCTTGTTTGGGATCTTGAAAAAGAGATTTCTTTAATTATGTCTTGAGGCTTTTCTTATTGTAAAGTTTAAATACATGCTTTGGAAATCATGCAGCACTGGGAGGTAGTTACAATAAGGAACACTGAAATTGGCAAAAAGTGTAAAACCTTTCTGAGTTTCAAGAGTGACAGTGGTTCACTTCAGGAGAATCTAGAAACCCTCATACTGGGCAGAAATGCCATTGGTGAAAATTTCTTCCTTTGACCCAAGCCACCACTCGTTACAGCGGTCAATTGGAGACACTGATTACCTACCTTTTAATTTTACTGGCATCTGCATGGGACTGGGCTGAGGGCAGGTTGAGATATCAGCCTGGGGGTCAAAGCCCAGAGCAGTGGTACAGTTGTCATGCACAGCCAGAGCTGGGATGTGTCTGGGGTAAGTCTCCCAGGGGAAGGAGTGGTGACCCTTGCAGAGGCTTCTAGCTGTATTTCTGACAGCTTTCTCCAAGGCCACCAGCTCTGCTTTTGCCAAGCTGGCTCTGGGCAGCCAGGCTCTCGGGAAGGTGACACAGGGTACTTGCAGTATTCGCCAACAGGCATTCAAGTTGGAATGCTAATACCTGCCTGGAAGAGCTAAGAACTGGAATGAGATTATTCCTTAATTCACTTGTATTTTTATTTGATGGTTGTCTTTGAGAATGAGTGACATGAACTACATTTAAAATGAAGATCCTAGATCTTTCTACTCATGTATAAGTTATTCTCGTCCCAGTCCTTGTCTGCACTAAAAATAGTTTTTCTATATATTTTTAAAAGTAGTAGTGGGTCAAGTTACTCAAATGAAGTAGTAAGCTTTCCATCATGCTAGTGGAGCATACTCATATTATCAGATTAATCATCCATCAAGCAACTGTAGTTAATTCACTTGCATACATAATGTCAGGATGTATTAAAGATCATTTGTGATGCCTTTCATTTGCTCAGAAGTCACGTCAGAGAGCAAAAGGTTCCATTTGAAAATATTGCCAGAATAGTTTCAAATGTGTATATTTAGATGCCAAGGAAATTAGAGACTTTATCCGACCCTGTTAACAAAGTGCACAGGAAAAGGATTCTTGTTCTGTTCTCTCTGAAAGAGAAATACATGGTTAGGAAATAAGTTCTATGGTGTCATTAACTAAAGGAAAAGATAACGTGCTCTTTTTGTCTCCTAAGTGAAAGTAAAATTACTGTTTTTCTGATGAGGTTCATTTGTGATGTTGTGATTTTGTTTTTTGGGTTTTTTTAAGTTAGTTTCATTTTTTCCTTGGATAACCTGGCAAAACAACATTGGTGATACTGCAATAGTAAAACTACTCTATGCCAAGCACAGAGCAGCATTTTATTTTTGACTTTGGGTATCATGTTTTTAGCCCAGCCTTTATCCGGAGTTCTTGCTTGTAGTACAGGCATAAGGAAATTACAGAGGGAGATTGAAATTAGAACCTTGAAAAAGATGGTATTTCTGTTCCTGTGCAGGTACAAAAGAAAATCAAATAGAAAATCAGGATTTGAAGTTTTCCTGTACAAGGAGTCTTAGAAATCTTCAGTTGATTATTTATTCATAGCTTATCTGCCATGAACAGAACAGTTCTTCATTAGATCCCATCCTTTCTTTGGCTGCCTTCGTGAGAGTTCCATTCTCAGGGCTGCTCCATGTCTCCTTTTGGCAACATCTAGATGGAGCCAGCAGTGTGCTCTTGTGGCCAGGAGGTCCAATGCCATTCTGGGGTGTATTAAAAGGGGTGTTGCTAGTAGGTCGAGAGAGGGTCTCTTCGCNTCGAGAGAGGTTCTCTTCGCCCTCTACTCTGCCCTGGTGAGGCCACATCTGGAGTACTGTGTCCAGTTCTGGGGCCTCCAGTTCAAGATGGACGTAGAGCCACAAGGATGATTTAGGGAATGGAACATCTCTCTTGAGAGACTGAGGGAGCCGGGGCTCTTTAGCTTGGAGAAGAGGAGACTGAGGGGTGACCTCATTGATGTTTATAAATATGTAAAGGGTGAGTGCCATGAGGATGGAGCCAGGCTCTTCTTGGTGATGCCCAATGAAAGGACAAGGGGCAATGGGTTGAAGCATAGTAAGTTCCATGGAAACATAAGGAAGGTTTTTTTTTTTCTGTGAGGATGACAGAACACTGGAACAGGCTGCACTCTTTTTCCCTGTGACTGGATTAGAGATCAGCTTCCATGTAGTAGGAAAGATGGCATACACCAAAGTACGGGAATGCTGATCAGGCTGCAGGTTGCCTTCTCAGCATTCAGATTGTTCTTTTTTTGGTTAACTACAGGCACTGATCAGCAGTTTCATGTGATGTGCAAAAAAATCCAGGAGAAATCCGAGATGAGACTGAATGCCGAGTTTTATTAAAAGATGTAGGACNTTTTGTTTTTTGGGTTTTTTTAAGTTAGTTTCATTTTTTCCTTGGATAACCTGGCAAAACAACATTGGTGATACTGCAATAGTAAAACTACTCTATGCCAAGCACAGAGCAGCATTTTATTTTTGACTTTGGGTATCATGTTTTTAGCCCAGCCTTTATCCGGAGTTCTTGCTTGTAGTACAGGCATAAGGAAATTACAGAGGGAGATTGAAATTAGAACCTTGAAAAAGATGGTATTTCTGTTCCTGTGCAGGTACAAAAGAAAATCAAATAGAAAATCAGGATTTGAAGTTTTCCTGTACAAGGAGTCTTAGAAATCTTCAGTTGATTATTTATTCATAGCTTATCTGCCATGAACAGAACAGTTCTTCATTAGATCCCATCCTTTCTTTGGCTGCCTTCGTGAGAGTTCCATTCTCAGGGCTGCTCCATGTCTCCTTTTGGCAACATCTAGATGGAGCCAGCAGTGTGCTCTTGTGGCCAGGAGGTCCAATGCCATTCTGGGGTGTATTAAAAGGGGTGTTGCTAGTAGGTCGAGAGAGGTTCTCTTCGCCCTCTACTCTGCCCTGGTGAGGCCACATCTGGAGTACTGTGTCCAGTTCTGGGGCCTCCAGTTCAAGATGGACGTAGAGCCACAAGGATGATTTAGGGAATGGAACATCTCTCTTGAGAGACTGAGGGAGCCGGGGCTCTTTAGCTTGGAGAAGAGGAGACTGAGGGGTGACCTCATTGATGTTTATAAATATGTAAAGGGTGAGTGCCATGAGGATGGAGCCAGGCTCTTCTTGGTGATGCCCAATGAAAGGACAAGGGGCAATGGGTTGAAGCATAGTAAGTTCCATGGAAACATAAGGAAGGTTTTTTTTTTTCTGTGAGGATGACAGAACACTGGAACAGGCTGCACTCTTTTTCCCTGTGACTGGATTAGAGATCAGCTTCCATGTAGTAGGAAAGATGGCATACACCAAAGTACGGGAATGCTGATCAGGCTGCAGGTTGCCTTCTCAGCATTCAGATTGTTCTTTTTTTGGTTAACTACAGGCACTGATCAGCAGTTTCATGTGATGTGCAAAAAAATCCAGGAGAAATCCGAGATGAGACTGAATGCCGAGTTTTATTAAAAGATGTAGGACGAATTTTTAATTTTTTTTTTTCCCTCTCTTGGCCCAGCCTGTGAGGGTTAAACTTGGCTAACCAGTGCAACATCAGTTTTATACTGAGAGTTTGTTGTGCCAGGAGTAAAGTACTTTGAAGCGGTGTCACTAAAAGACCAATTCCCTAGAGATGTTTTTTGTTAGCTTTGGTTTTGTGTTTGTTGTTTCTTTTTTGATATTTGTTGTTGTTTTTGTGTTGGGATTTTTTTTCTTTGTTTGTTTTGGGTTGGGTTTGCTTGTTTTTTGAGGAAATCTCTGCATTAATCTCCTTGATAAGTAAATTCAGGAAGTGTTTCAATGTGAGAGTAACAGCTTTGAAGCTATTTCCCTGAAGAGCTTCAATTTAGTTCTGAGAGTATCTACTTTTTCCCATGTGTGAGTGATAGGAAACTATATGTGGGTGCAGCTGTTTCTCTTCTTTCATATTTCACACTTTGCTTGCTCATTTCCTCTTGACTTTGAGAGAGATCCATCATAGAGGTATTAAAAATAGTTTGGTTTGGTATAGTATAAACCTCTTGATAAAATTATATGAGACGTCCGTCACCCCTGGAAAGTTCCTGAATCACTTTGATTTTGTGAATTTTGTCCTCGCAAAAATGTTTTTGTGTTCTGTTTAGCTATGCGTCAAATCCAGAAGTAGCTTAAGAAGCTGTTCTCCCAGTTTGTTTGCTTGATAGATTTTGGTCAAGAAAGATCTACAGTAGAGTTTCTCCCTTTAGGCATTTTGGCAAATCTCCCAAGTGCTACATTCTTTGTATCTTCTGTTGTCAATAAATGGAAAAGCAATTCTGTTGCAAGACAGAATTCATTGAAGAGGCCCTTTTGTGAGAAGAAACTTCAATCTGCTAATGTAGAACTCAGCCAGTTCTATGCTTTTGTACCCGTAGGCACTGTATTTAGTACTGTATTTTATCTTTAACAAACACATTTTTTAATATACAATAAATACATTTAAAAAAAACTCCTAGAAAACTAAACAATCAAACTTCATGAAAGGCAAAGAAGGGATGGAAAGGAAATGTAATTATTTGCAATAAAATAACACTTTAACATCATTAGTTTGTGTGTTATCTCTTTGTTTCTCTGAAATTAAATAGCATGCTGTAATCACACTTGTCACAGTATGTAAGAATTGATGTCTTATAAGGATGGCTTATTTTTTTCTGCTGTAAATGGAATTATTCTTTAATTTTGTCTTACTTTATTTAAGGATTACACCACGAAAGTATGATGTCATTCAAGCATCTGAGCTTGGGCAAAAAGTTGGAACAATCACTTCTGATGTTGCAGATTTAACGCTAAATCGAAGAGAAACGAGGACATCATTTACATTCAGGAAAGTGAGGAGAAGCCCTTGCAATTGCAGTATGTGTCTCGAGGTGATCTTCCAGTAAAAATTACTGTTTGCCACCAATATGTAAGCCTATTTTTCGAGCAGACTGCTCTAGCCTTTTGGGTAGTTTGGACAGTCCTGGTATCCATTCCTGAATGGCTCAGGGTAAGACACACTATATGGCTTGAATTAGTTGCATCCGTGTGGTTGCACAGTTTCTCTATACAGGAAGACGCTTGACTTGCTCCAAGCAAGTAATCTGGAATCTTGCATTACATTGGCACCTCAAGTGCTGGAATAATGTGACAGAATAGAAGTAGCTACTATTCTTCAGGCTTCTGTCAGTTTTGTTTGTTTCTTATTTGAAGGTGACTATAAGTTATGAAAATAAGTACATTAGAGAAGGAGAAGCAGTGAGATTTGTAGTGATAGAGCTGTGTGAGTGCCTTAGGGCAGTACAGATAGTAATAAATAAGCGACTCAATGATTACATGGAATTGAAGTCCATTTGTGCCATCAGAACAGAATTTTAGAGGCTGAATTGCAATGATGCCATGATCTTTGCTACTAGGGGCACTGTCTCAGTTTTGAAAATGTAAGCCTTGTTAACATAGCAAGATGAATGATTGCTGCAAACAGCTTCAGGTATGTGTGTGCAGGTTGCTTGGTTTTAGGTCATCAAACACTTCTGCAGTTTGACCTCCTTTTCATTTTTTTTTTAAAGGCAAAGGAGGAATGAAGCATTTTTTTACATTTTAATATTCCACTTTTAATTTTGTTTTGCTACATTGAGTTTAACAGGAATTATTAATTTTTTTAAAAATTGTATCTGTTGCTGTGTCTAGTTTATCCATCTGTGTGTGACAGCCAGAAAGAACAGCAAAAAAAGGTACTACAACCTTCATTTCCCCGCAATGAGATGGAGGCCTCAAAGCTGGAGCAAGAGTATGTACACAAGGTCTATGAAGAGATTGCCACACACTTCAGCAGTACCCGGCATAGCCCTTGGCCTCGAATTGTTGAGTTTCTCAGGTCCCTACCAAAAGGATCAATAGTGGCTGATGTTGGCTGTGGTAATGGGAAATATCTAGGCATCAATGAGGATTTGTACATGGTAAGTAGTAGCTTTTGTCTTTTGTTTTTGTTGGTACTAGTGATTATTTCATCATGCAGTTGTAGAATGCTGGAATGTCAGTTGTGGGAAGAGTGCCAAGAGGAAAAAGCTGTTTCCTGATCCAAGATCAGTTACCAGTTGTGTTAGGTTTCCACATCCATTCACTGCGTGCTGTACCCGTTTAGTTTTTCAAAACCACTTTTGTTTTGCAAGTCAAAATATGTTAATAAAAAAGCCAGTAGTGAGAGCAGTGGATTGAAAAAATTGTAATGACTGCTTTAGCCTTTTTAGGTTTTGCTGTTGGGTAAGCTTATTAAAAGGGAAAAGCATTGGGTAATTTAAACACTTCCAGTAAATTTGTCACTTGGCTAGTGGGTGGGCAATTCAATGTATGTGTTCCCGAAAACTCCATGGGCAGCACTATTCATGTATCTTCTTCAGTTTTTGGCCTGGTGGCATGGCTCATTTGTGAATGATATTTTATTTGGCTGTCCCACTCTGACTCTGCATACTTCCAGAAAATATGATAACATAAAATTCATGGAGGAGTATCAGCTTTGGCATGTGTTTCTGGGCTTTCTCTCATTTCCTGTTCTTCGCTTCTGGTCAGTTCTGACATCATTCTTGTGATGTTCTTATCACCTTCCCTGTCTCACAGTGTACACGTAGCCCAATTTTACTTATCTTCCTATCCTGTCCCAAGACACGAAGCACACACAAATATGAATCAAGAGATAGTTATTATTGCAAATATTTCAAAGACACTTTTGAAAGAGTCAAACTTTCTGTTGTTTTTTTTACTCAGAAGAAATCTTCCTGATAGGTGTGCTTTATGGTACCTGCCCTCCTCTGTTCCAGAATTGTCTGATTCTTTCATGTCTTTGTACTGCAAAACACTTTGAAATCTGTCAGCCTTAAAAACTTCTATGGAAGGCAAAAATTCATTATTAATAATAAAAGTCACACTCGTTTGTCTGTTTCAAGAGTTTTTGTCCTGCTATTTATATTCAACTAGAAAACATAAGTTGCTATTTGCAGCCCTGTCTTTATTAGTAATAGATTTATTTCCATTACTGTTCTAATAAACTGTAACAAACCCAACTGATTTATAAGCAGGCATGTTTATGCCTGACTACTGTACCCTGAAATAATTATTAATGTTCAGTACATTTCAGTCTTCTGGCTGCTATAAGAAAAATCACCAAACCAAACTAGAGAGGAGAAAAATTCATGAAAGTACCATGAATGTTACCTGATCATAGAACGAATTTGGTAAATTGCTGTTGTGTAGGTTTGTGGTAGACTTCCAAGGTGAAATGTCAGCAAGATGCTACATTCAGAAATTGCCAGCACCAGCCTGTTTTCTGGAGTCCACAGTTAACGAAGGGAAGGAAAGATGACATGTCTACTTGCAGTCAAATGAAAGCCAGTCTCTCTCATCTGTTACTTGACAAGTTACCTCAATTCATATGTGCCTGCAGGACAAATTCAAAATGTGAAAAATAACAATGAAAAGGAAGAAACTTTTAAAGAAACAATTGAGACAGTTGAAAAACAGAATCTGGAAACTGCTTCATTTAGTTGACCTTCTTTGACATTTTATTTTGTCCTGGTGACAGCTAGTTGTTCTTGGGTGGGGCTAGACTCTACACTTTGCATTTGCTTGCTTTCATCTGCAAGGCAGCACAAAGTCTCAAGAGGATGAATGTGACTCCTTTCTAATGTATTTATTTACATGTGTCAGCCAAAGTATAGTAGAAGAACAAACAGTATATATTGTGTTTACAGATTTAAAAAAAACCAAACAACAGTATATTTCAAAAAGACTAAAATAACTGCATTATCATAGGTGATAAGTACTATGTGGTATTACACTGATTTGGACACAAAGAGAAATAGGACTGTTGGATGTCATTCTGTAGTGATGAAGAGTTATCTGTGAGTGTCACTTGGATCACCTGGCATGGATATGAGTAGTTGCTGCTAGTGAGGACAGTTAGGTGATCCAAGGGAATCTGGAGGTTTGAGAGCAGGTTAATCTGCAACAAACTGTGTTCTTCAGAGATACTCTGGGCACATTTGGTCCCATTTATCAGATGGAACTTAAAGTCACAAAATGCCAGAAAGCCAGACACTGCATAGCAGTCATAAGGATCAGGCCAGATTCTTCTAAGACACAAAAAATCATGTAAGTAATACAAGCTAGACCTGAAGGAAAGTGTCAGTAGAAAGTGTTTAGGTAGACATTTTTTCTGATGGTCAAGTTTTTAGAGAGTGGACTATTCTCATATTTTTTGGTTTTGGTGCATCTTCCTGTAAAGCAGCTGGTAATGGCTGTTGCTTGAATCAAGGTGCTGCTTTCTGTACTTTGCTGTTTCTGTGATTGCAGAATGGGCAGATGTCAGGGGTTTTAATTTTATGGATTCTGATCTGTGGGAAGTCAGTACTCACTTATTCATTAATGTGAAATGAGCATTTGTATATTCCTTAATGGGATTCCACCTCTGTTTTCTTGCCATACTAGGAATTACTGTAGAATAAGTGTCAGCAATATATCAGTATTATCCCTGGTAGCCACTCTTCCTGGTATAGTAACTGTGTTGGGTGAATCAGCCTGTTCAACTGTGATTTTTATCTAAGGGAGAAAGAAGCAGCCTTTTCCCCTCTTCTAATTTTTCTTTTTCTTTTTTTTTTTCTTCCCTCCTAGATTCTTATTTGAGCTCAGCAGAATGGTCTGATTGGACAGCCATTTCTCATAATGTTTTACTTCCATTTACCTAACTAGGCATGGAGCCAAGGCTGAGGTGTTACAGAATATGCTTTGTATATCAGGTGCATTGTTAGGATATGAGGAGTGCTAGAGCATCAGTTTCCTCTCTCATTTTACTGAGTTTGTGGCATAAAATCCATGCAGAAACTTAATAAATTCCTGCAACCTTTCCTTCAGAACAATTGCTGCAGCTCTTGGTAAGTTTTTATGCACTGTACGCTGGAGCTCTTGTCTTAGGCCATAGAATCATGGGTTGGAAGCAATATTAATCTAGTTCCCATCCCCCTGCCATAGGAAGGAGTAATTTCCAGTAGACCAGGTTGCTCAAAGCCTCATCCAATCTGACCTTGAACGCTTCCGGGAAGGAAGCATCTGCAGCCTTTCTGCACAACCTGTTCCAGTGTCTCACCACCCTTGCAGTGAAGAGCTTCTTCCTACTATCTGTTCTAAATCCAGTCTTCTTCAGTTTAAAGCCATTACTCCATGTCCTGTTACTATGTGCTCTTGTAAAAAGTCCCTCTCCAGCTTTCTTTTAAGCCTCCTTTAGGTACTGGAAGATCTTATAAGATCTCTGGAACCTTCTCCAGGCTGGACAAACCTAGTTCTCTCAGGCTGTGTTTGTAGGAGAGGTGTTTCCATTCCCTCTGATCATTTATGTGGGCCTTCTCTGGACCAACTCCAGCAGTTCTATGTCTTTCTTGCACTGGGGGCCTCAGCTGGATGCAGGACTCCAGATGGGGCCTCGCCAGAATGGAGTAGAGTGACAGAATCACTGCCCTCGACCTGCTGGCATCACCCAGGATCTGGCTGGCAAAGATTCTGTTGGGAAAGAAACAATAAAGCTGTGAAATTAGGAGTTATTTAGGGGTTGGGTAGAGTACCATTAGTTCAGCTATGTAGCTTGCAGTGTTTGGACTCAGAAGCACAGAAAACGTGAGACAAGCACTTTCTGAAGGCAGGCAGTGTGCTCTAAAGGTTACTGTATGTTTTTAAATAGGGTACTTTAGGTAGCAGCACTGATGGTAGATCAAAGCTAAGGCTACTTTCTTGGTTTTAATCTTCAGGCATTGTTGCCAGTGTTCAGGTAGTTGTGGTGATGTTTAAGTGTTCAGCATCCTCGTGGGACTAGGGTGTGAGTGAAAGTCGAAGCTTTTCAACTTGGGGGGGTTTACATTTTTAATTGAACTGATAAAAGTAGTGGAAAATCCAGTTAGAAACAATTGGAAATGTCATTGGGTAGGTTTTTTTTCTATATGTATAAAGAAATTAATCTCTGCCAGAATACTGATGTTAGGAAGAAAGTCATGGAAAAGCAAGAGTTCAAAAGGTTTGCTTTAATATAGACATTCCTTTTTTTGGTAGTGTGTCATTCAAAGGTAATCAGTAACATAGCTTGTATTTCACATGACCTTCTAAGAAACCTTTTTCCTGTGAGATGCACATCTCTTTCCTGCACTACTGTCCCAAATAGTGACCTGTTGGAACTGTATTTAAGTTTGATTTTTCCCAGAGTGTGAGGAAAAGGAAATGTGAATATTTGTGGTGGTATGGTTGCATAATGGGGGGTGAGTTTTAGTTGCACTGGGTCCCTATTAATTGAGAACAGATTCCTATCCAAAGGTCTTAGTAATAATGGGTAAAAGCAGGAAGGAAAAGAACAACTGGTAAAGGTTCACTGTATATTAGCAGTCAGAGAGTGAGACAGAGGAATCTTTCCTGCCCTGTCTCACAAGGAATAGGAGTCATTAAAATGATGTGAGATCTGGGAAGACAGCTCGGAAGTAAGTAGGCATCAGCAGCACAAAACCAGAATGAACACTGAATTGCTCTGCTTGGTTCTGACTCTGTCATTGAGAAATGAACTCCACATTGTAGACATAGCACTTTCTTTCCACAGATGCCCTGACTGTATGCAACAGAAAACCAAAACACTACGTGAAGAGAATGCTAAAGGCCTGACTCATACTGACTGGAGCAAGGGGATTTGTCTGTCTTGCTGTGGCTGTGATGGTGTCTCTTTTTCTATGCGCATGTGTGTGTTTGCTGGAATGTAATTTGCTTCCTTGAGGCCCTTGTGCTATTAGTTATAGCTGAGGTGTTTCTCCAGGGAGCCACATGATTCTGTTTGGTGGCTAGATCTCAGAATTAGGTGTCGTTTTCTTGATCAGTTTCTAATGTGCTGAGTCAATCAGGTTTCCAGATACTTAAATGAACTACTTCTACCAAGTAGTTTTAATGAGGTTATGTAGAAAGAAAATATATAATGGTGAGCAACATCAACCTGACCGTACCCATCTTTATTTAAGCTTGCAAGAGAATTTATCTCTTGCAGATTTGCAGCACCATTACAAAGCAAGCTGTTTATTTATTTTGCCCCTTGGTGATCTATTCCAAAGCACTGCATGAAGCAGATTGTATGAAACTTAAGTTTGGCTGAAATGGTGGAGCTACCTGGGAACATGAAGGAACAGGATAGCGTATCAGTCCGTTATCCCATTCCCAAGAAGCTAGTACAGAGCTGCTACAAACTCCGACAAATCACAGGTGTCAGTCAGATGTGTTTCTCCCTTCTGTTATGCTCCTTTATGGTAGTCTTTTGCAATATTTCCCTTAGTCTAAAGAGATGCCCTAAAGAGAGGGTGCTGTGTGCTAGAAGGACAACACACTTTTGCCTCTTTCTGTGTTTGATGGGGTTCCAGTTGCAGTTACAGGCTTCCATACTAATACAAGATTTCCTGGCTTAAAAAAAGAGTTGGATGCAATTAGTATTTAAACAGATACAGTGCAAATCAACACCTGAAACCTGCATTAAAAATGTGAGTGGATTCTGAGCCCCAGTACGTAGGTGTCAGTGGCAGTTCTGGGGCTCTTGTGAGCCATTGTCCACATCACAGAGAACATTGAAAAAAGAGTTGGAAAGGCAGGAGTTTGGGAATGGTAGTCTGGAATAAAATCTGAGAAGCCAGTATCCTTTGGGTAAATATTAAAAGATGTAGAACAACTTACTGAGGGTGCCCTCTACTAAGAGGTGGAGTCAGCTGAATAGTCAGCTGTGCATTTGAAGTATATAGGAGAAACTGGAGGGAGTGAGGGGCAAGGTATATGATTTGAAAAACTGTGAAAAACAGATACAAGAAATGATTGAGAAGACTCAGAATCTTAAAAAATGTATACAAGTTGGCTTACTGAGAGATGCACTAGATTCTGGTTTTGAACACTGAATTAATTGGTCTGTTTTTCTTCTCTCTTCTGGAATAGATGTGAGCAAGGACAATATCCTGTGCCAAGCATCAAAACTAAAGATATGAATTGCAAAAGTTAAAAATTCCAGTTACATTTTGAGATTTTTTTTTTAATGTTTTGATTACATATTTAATTAGATAAAAATAACCCCATTTAAAATTAAAACATTCCTTTGAACTCTTTTCCGTAAACAAAGCTTCATCACATCAAAGCTTCTGTGTGCTTCAGAATGTAGAAATCAGTTAGTAACAGAATTGAGCAAAATTGAGTTTGGGGTCTCTGGCCCTTGCTGGAAGTGTTTTCTGTATGCAAAAAGAATCACGGGTTTATTTCCCATCTGTAGGCTGGCATTGCACCACTAAAGTTAGCTGCTTTTTGCTAGCTTATTCTTTTCTAAGCTGTTAAAGCCACTGTATTTTGTTTTTTGACGAATGCATGTTTTTTGTAAGCTAGAACGTGCAGGAATGTGGCGATTATATTTCTTGTAAAACACCATGCAGAGATAATTCTTGTAAGGATGCTGAATTTGCTTGGCTGCAGCACCAGACAGGTCTGTTCTGACGCTCTGTGTTCAGCCTTTATGTATATATGCACAGCACCTATTGTAATGTTTACATGGAAAGCCATGTAAATTTTTAGCCTAATATACCTGTTTCAGAGTGCCTGTCTGTGCATTCAAAGTGATCTATTTCAAGATCTCCAGAATCTTTTTTGCCTTTGATGCAGATTCACTTTAATAAGTATGACAATACAAGCAAGCTTGACTTTGTAATTATTTGATACAATTTAGATGCAAATGAGACTTCACATTCTGGCACTCAGCCTTTGTTCTCGTTCTCAGTTCATTGGATTTCATCAGCATACAGTGTGTTCCCTTTCAAGGTCATTTTGGGAGGAAGGATTGAGTTCCATTATCCCGCCCAGTTTTACTAGAGAAGTGCAGGACCAAGGCAATTCTTTTTGGGAAAGCTTGTCAGTGGAAGTTACAAGTACTCTCCCTCCTTCTGCCAGCAGTGAATTTGGTCCTTTGAGTTTTATTAAATACTGCATGCTAATGTCTTAATTGTAAAAGTAGATGAAGGCACTGGTAATGAGGCGTAGAATCTCTAACACGCAGGTTGTCTGCTAAATCCATTCCATGATGAGAGTAATTTAAAGACACTTCAGTTGGCTCCCAGTGTGAAATTATGGGGATTTATGTTTACTTCCAAGTAAACAAGAGTTTCTTTTTTTTTTTTTAATTCACAAGTAACACTATTCACTCAGTGCTTCATGCACTGAGTAAATGCAGAGATGAGGCCAAGGAATAAATGGGAAGAAAGTAATGCTAGGATTGATCTTTTCAGAACTGTGTAGAGCTAATTGGCAGGAAAATATGTACATATTCACAGCACTATTTTTGTGGAGGATTGTTTTTATTTTAAATCGAAATGCATTCTCTCAGTAGGAGATTATGATGACACTATTACTGTAAGCATCAAGTGAAAATAATTTTCTAGTCTTGTAATTATCCATTCATGAAAAGCTTAATGAATCACTTTCTGTTACAGGTTGGCTGTGATCGCAGCAAAAACCTGGTGGATATTTGTGGAGAAAAAAATTTCCAGGCTTTCGTCTGTGATGCCTTGTCAGTGCCAATCCGCAGTGGTTCTTGTGATGCCTGCATCTCCATTGCTGTAATCCACCATTTCTCAACAACAGTAAGTCACCTCTCTCTCTGCTGCTCTGTACTGTTGTATTGCTCATGAAGGAAAGAACAAAATGGGGAGAAATTGAAGGCTTGCATTTGGCATAAGCAGTTAGCAGAGCAGCTGTTGTGCTGCTGCCACTTCTTAGACTTTCTCTTCACAATCTCCCTCTGTTTATCAGATGCCCCTGCTCCTCCTGGCACTTTGATCTAGGTGTTTGTGTTTCAGTTTTTATCTGCTTACATTTAATGACACTGTAGAAGAGGACTCAGCTTTGGAAGTCAAGAGATACATTATTTTTCAGCTTGCATCTTGAGTAGATCTCATATTTTTTTTTTCCCTCTGTGTCTTCATTGTTCATCTCTAAATGACAGGGATGCTACTCATGAGTCTGCCATATCTCTAGGCTGTGTAAACTTCTCCAGGCAGGAACTCTGTGATTGTACCAAGCTTCTAGACTATGGAGCCATAATCTTAAATGGGGCCCAGTGGTTGGTTCATGCCAAAAATAGAGCAAATATTTTTGAACCAAATATAAAAAAATAAGAAGTCTTGAAGAAGGCTAACATATCTTTGAGTAGTCAGAGGACCTGTGTTTAAGCCATATATCTGATTCCTTCAGCTGCATACTTAAGTTGTATATCATCAGGTAGATTTGAATCTGGAATTTTATATACCGAACAATCTCCTTGACGAGACTTGTGTCATTTGCAGAGGGACTGATATGTCCAAGATTTTCAAACAGAATCAGAGAATCATTTAGATTGAAAAAGAACTTTAAGATCATTGAGTCAAACCATACACAGAACACTCCTAAGTCCACCACTAAATCATGTCCCTAAGTGCCACATCTACACATCTTTTAAATACCTCCAGAGATGGTGACTCAGATACTTCCCTGAGCAGCTGACAACCCTTTTGGTGAAGAAATTGTGTTTCACTGAAAATTGTGTTTAGGAAAATTTCTTCGTTTGCACATAGTGATGGATAATATTATGAATGAAAGTGAGTAGTGGAAAAAAATCTCTAATTTTTATTGTATGCTGGGAGGGACAGTAAGGAGGAATTCCTGTCATTCCATACTCCTGTCTTTCTGTTTATGTTCTAGCTTCATATTTTTTGCTTTTCCTTTATAGGAGAGGAGACTGGCTACTATCAGTGAACTGGTTCGGCTTCTAAGACCTGGTGGAACAGCTCTCATTTATGTCTGGGCAATGGAACAGGAATACAAAAACCAGAAATCTAAATACCTTAAGGAAAAGAATGGTAGTAAAGACAAAGAGGAGGAAATCAGTACTGACATGTCCCAGAGATCACTTTGTGATCAAATGCCTGGTAGCAGCAGCCAAGATTCGGCCTGTTCTAGCCAACTCCTTAGTGACTCAAAGGACGAAGACTGTGATGCCAAACCAGTAGCAGATTCCAGACTGCCTGTTCACACTAACAGAACCTCCTTTCACTCTCAAGATTTGCTGGTTCCCTGGCACCTGAAAGGTTGCAATAAAAACAAAGAGGAAAGGATTGGTGAGGTGTTGTTACCAGCTGGCTCCAAGGGATCACAAGAACTCAGCCCTGTTTTCCACCGCTATTATCATGTGTTCTGTGAAGGGGAACTGGAAGCAGCATGCAGATCCTTGCATTGTGTGAGAGTTCAAAAGAGTTACTATGACCAGGGAAACTGGTGTGTTATATTAGAAAAGTTATAGTCTGTGGTGTTTGCTCCACTATCTCTGGTGTTTTGTTTAATTTTTACAGTGTGAAAGGTATTTTGAATGCAAGCTGCAGCTATTACCTCTTTGAAAATAAAAGAGTAAAGATTGTTTATTGAGCCAGCAACGGTCATTAGCACTGTGTACATGTTTACAAAACAGTGGCCAAACTCAGATACAGCCTCTGCAGAGTGTTTATTTTACACAAGGAAGAGAATTAAATGGGAAAATACTGGCCGTGAAAACCAGTACGGCCAATGCTGTACAAACAACCTGATTCTCCCTTTTATTGCACCAGTTTATGCTGATGTAGGTGTAGTGGCTTCCCTGCAGCCCACAGCTAATTGAAATGGAGCTCTGGGCAGGAAAGGCAAAGCTGTTTGCTATATAAAACTGTCTGTCTGGCAGGAGGGAATGAGTGGTATGTGAAGCAGATTAACTGAAGAATCAAAATGCCTGGTTTGGTATCCGTCAAGGGTCGCAGATCTCTTTAAGTTTGGATTTTTATTTCTCAAGGGGAACTGAAAAGACAGTGGGAATACCACAGCCCTTTTCCTTTTCATTCACCCTCAGGCACCTGCAATTCATACTGCCACTCTCTAGATTTCTCTAGCTCTTCATTGTAGTTTGTCTGAAAGATTCTCTGGGGTGTGAGGTTACACAGCTGGATCACCCTGACCAGCTCTGCTAAATGCTTGCCTTCCTGTGAGCACAAGGCTCTGTGCCTATAGCACCAGGACTCTAGGTGTGAGATGACAGTTCAGATGCCCCTAAAAAAAAACAAACAAAAAAACCCCACAACCCCCTAAAAAAAACCCCAAACCCACCAAACCAACCAACGAACTAAAATAGAACAAAAAAGATCCAAACAAAAACCCGTACAAAACCAAACCAACCAGAGGAAAAGATTGAAACAATTCAATATTGGTGCAGCTTTTCTGCAAAGTAGCTTCAACCCCTAAATGTTGGCAGTGAAGCAGGTTTTATATTTATTGTACCTCAAAAGAGCATAGAATTGGGGTAGAGGGGAACTGATGCAGGGCTGGCTGATGGACAGCAGCTGTTGCTGCCAATGTCTGCAATGACTAGCACAATTTATTTAACACAGATCTTGTGCTATCAGTTGAGAGGGACACCTGCAATATGTTTCCAGAATTAAAATAGAATGTACTGGTTTTTGCAGAGTGGCTGGCTATTGCTGCCTCCAGAAACCAGTACTGCTAGACTATAGTTATAGCAAGAATCTCTTGTTTAGGCAGGTCATTGCTGCTGTAACCACTACCACCTAAACCAAAGTACCTGTCCTGAGTCGCACGAGGACTGGGATGGCAGTTGTGTGCTCTAGGCCTACTCATGCCTGACTCAGACTTGCAGGTTAAGGCCTGCTATGTTGGCAGCCTGCTCCCAGTTGCTAGTTCTCCTAGGTTCTTCTGCTTCCCCTTTGTTACAAAACGGAGAAAATCCAAGTGGTGTGACAGTGGTAAGAGAGGAGCTTGCTGCCACCACAATTCATCTTGCTGGTGCCTTTCTCACTATCTGTTTCCAAAGAGCACTTGACGAACAAGAGCTTGTGTCCACATAGCACCAGCCGTGTCCTAGCTGATTTCTTCTCTTTGGGCCACATGGAGGCATGTCCGTGGCAGATGAGCCTTCTTGGGCATGTTTAGGTGTTGGCTTGCAGACATTTAATAAATGCTGTATAGCTGGGAAGCATTGGACTTCTGTATGTGTGTGTTTTGGCTCTTCTGATATTGTGGCAGCTGGTGAGCTTATGCAGGAGGAACATTTCTCCTTGATAACATCTGTAGTCAACCTGTTGGACATTGGTGATCCAGACCTAGTGATGTGGGCAGACCCCGGTGTCAGGAGAGACATGGTTCTGTAAAGTGAAGAACTAACACTATTGTGCATTTTCTGTTGCAGGAGCAACTTGCTGAACAGTGCTTTGGATATGAAGGCACACATGGGAAGGCAGTTGTCAGTCTAAACTTTGATTTAAGCAAGAAAGTCCAAAGTGGGAAGCAGAAACTGAGTCCAAAGAGAGAAGTAAACTGCTTGATGCCATAGGGAGAAATGGAAATGCAATCCAGTCCCTGACTGCATTGCAAGACCAGACTACTCCTCTACTCTAACAAGCAAGCTCTTACCTTCTCACCTCTCAAAAGCTGCCTCCTTCCTGCCCTTTCCCAGAGTGGGGCTTTCCCACACTCTTGGAGTGAGAGGGACTAATTGTGGCTCTTGCAATCACTATGAAGGTTCCCATACACTAAAGTGTAGCCTGCAGGCAGTGATTGCACATGTTTGATATTCAGTGTGGCTGGTACCTCATCTCTGCCTCCACTTTTTGCTCTTCCTTTGTACCTTGTTTGTCTCTTGCCAGTCATTGTTTCTGCTGTTCTCTTTTGATTTGGCCTAGAGGGGAACTTGCTTGTCCTTGATTCTGCTCATAGGTGAGATGCCATGAGTAGAGGGTGGCTCAGGGAGGTCATGCAGGAGGGTGCTGTGCTGATAGTTACCATGAGTAAATGGCAGTACTGAGTAATGTGTTTTCAAGCTAAGAAAATGTAAGGAAGCAAATCAGCTGTGAGACTTTGGTTGTTATTTTATGTTTACTTGGCATTGTGTACTGCTGAAAAACCTGACCACCAGGTAAGACTGCATTGTGTTTTGCAGGGCTGCCTCAGTGTGCTCTCTCCTGTCTGGGATGCTTTCCAGAAGGTTGCATTTTCCACCCAGGACCTGTTTTCAAAAGGGCCCTGCATGACACAGTTTTGTCTTGTGGGCCCTAATCTGACTTCAGTTCTGGGATGCCATGTTTGGGTGCAGCAGTGACTCAGTTCCCAGTTTGGCTGTGGGACAAGAGCTAGCTTGGATGGCTCCTTGGTGCTGTGCCATATAGAATCAGTGTGTTGCCAGTGACAGAGGGCAGGGACAGCTTCAGCTGCCTGTCTTTGCCATAACTAACTCACTAAATTGCCTGTTATTTCTGATTACTGTGATTGCATTAATGTAGAAGAAAGCAGGAGGACTGCATCCCTTGCGCTCTTTATCCCTATGCCCATGTGTTTATTGATGCCTAGATTCCTGCAGAGCACACAGCAGCTGTTGGTACATTTGTCTGTAGGTGCATTTTCCATAAGGATGTGCAATGTGCTGGCAAGAAATCCAAGTACTGTTTGAAATAGTCCAAAGTGGTGCCATATCTTGACCTTGTGTGACAAATTTGGAATGAGGTCTGCAGCAGTGCTCAGCTACTCTATGCTCTTGTTCTCACTGGGGAGAGCTCTGAGATGCTGCCTCCAAGTTAACCATGGTCTCTGAGCTAGGCATGGAGTTAAGCTGCTGTTCTAATCCCGGACTGGAATGCACCAAGCAGGCATAGACCCTGAATAGTTGAATGTGGACTTCACATAAGGAAGTGGTTTCCTCAGGCTCTGTGGCTCCACCAGAGCTCTTCTGCTTCCCTCCCCTTCCCAGACAGAGGCAGTGTCTGGTGTGTAGCATTAAGCATTTTGTTTTACTGCCAAGGCTGATTAACATAATTTCTTAACTGCTTTATAAATGAAGAGGTCAAATTCCCACTTCCCACCAGGTCTAGGATGAAGCACCTGGGATGTCTGAGAGAAGAGTCAGACTTTGCTATTAGCCTTTGAATACCATCAGTATTCCTGCTGTGAGCTGTTGCTTTCGGCCAGCTGCTTTTAGCTAAGTCATAGCAGTGTTTCCCATCTGTTTCACCCTGACCCAGAGCAGAAAGTGTCACTCTTTCTATCCCAGGCAGCCTTATGGTGATGGGTCTCACCTGGTCTCGGTTCTGGAAGGAAGTTCTGATGTGATGAACACCAGCTAGGGCAGTGCTGATGAGTGATGTGAATGTGCAATATGCAGCTTGTTACTAAAGAGGTCTTTTCAGCATTCCCGGGGGTTGTGAGCCGGAGGCTGGTCCCAGGAGCACATCAGCTCTTCAAAGATGTTAGAAGAGTTGAAAGAACTCTGACATCCTCTGAGGCCTGGAAATGGTATGAAATATTTCTTTGATTAAAGTCAGGCAGTCTCCTCAGATGTTTGGAGAGGAATCAAGGGGTGTAGGAGAAAATGACAAGGGAGGACAGTAGGTAGATGTTAACAAAACGTATTGCAGAGGTCTATTGAGAAGCTCATAACAACACAGAATTACATGCCACCACAGCTGGCCTCTGCAGTACTTCCTTTTTACGTCCTGGAAATCTAATGAGCTGTAACTCTTTAAGGTCAACAGTTGGATTTAAATGTTAAAGGTTTCAAAGTGCAGTGGTTTTAATAATAATTCCGTTCTTTTATTTTTTACTTATTTAAATAATAAATGTGTTTAAGTGTTTATTTTTTGCAGTCTGGAAGATAAAGGGAAAGTGGAGCTCCATGTGAGTATGACCTGTGCTGTGAATGTTAATGCCTGTCCCGTGACAGTTCTCTCCCATGTCCCAGTCACCCTCAAAGTGCCTCTGTGCACCCTGGAGTAGAGAGGTGAGATTTCTCCTCTGCACCAAATAAAACCTGTGGTTTAGCTCTGGTCATGTACAGGCAAACATCTGGCAGTGTGACCAGAGGTGACTGTTTGCTTTGCAAGTTACTGTTCCTCTTGTTCCCAGCCTTCTGTCCAGGGACCACCAGGCCACTCCACCTGACCCTGCATGACACAGACCTGCCTGCTGATGTGTCGCAATGTCCTGCCCTGACAAAAGAAGCACTTCAGAGTGTCTGTGGGCTTAAAGCTAAGTACAGAATGATGTTATCCTGGGGGCAGACATAAAATGAAACCTGCAAAGCACTGAGAGCACCTCTTTAAGTTCGTAGAGATCACAGAATCATAGAATGATCTGTGTTGGAAGAGACCTACAAAGGTCATCTAGTCCAACCCCCAGTCCTTCAGTCTGATGTCCTCGTACAATGATACCAGGGACAAAACTCCCCCAGACCTCAGAGAGACTGAATTTCCCTGGAAGTGCTCAACTTAAGCTTAGTAGGAAGAGGCTTAGGACAGCAAATACAAGGGACAACACACTTACTGTGTTGCTTTGCTGACTGAGAGCCCCAAAAAGCTGCATGGGGACCACAGCTTCTCTTCAGAGAGCTTGAAGGACTGTCCTTGGCAGAGTGAGCAGAAAAAGAGCTCTTGTACTGCTCCTCAAGCTTATATGAAGGCAGCATAGAGGAGAAGGCAGTGGGAAAGGCAATTTTCCCTATTTTGGAAGTCCTCCAACAATTTTAATATGATGGAAATATTCTTGATAGATTTATGTGTCAGTCCTCGGTCAAAGCATCAAAATCTACTTGAGAACCTATTTCTGGTGAAGCTTCCAAATCATCATTCCAAGAGGATATTTGGGTCTTCACTGAACAACTGAAGTCTCAAGTTTGCTGCTTGCCTGTTTTATTTGGTTACTGGGGTTTTTTTTTGTTTTGTTTGGGTTTTTTTTGTTGTTTTTGTTTGTTTGTTTTGGGTTTTTTTCCTGTTTAGTATTTGCTTTCTCTTTTTTTCAGGACTGTTT
Source organism: Ramphastos sulfuratus (assembly GCA_013399055.1). Taxonomy (NCBI): domain Eukaryota; kingdom Metazoa; phylum Chordata; class Aves; order Piciformes; family Ramphastidae; genus Ramphastos; species Ramphastos sulfuratus. The sequence continues at coordinate 128,703 of WBNM01022387.1, read as the reverse complement.
ATTTTTAGTGGTGTTTGGCAAGCTCTTCACTTAGCACAACAGTTTTCAAAATTGTTTTATAGAAATCTGCAAGAAAAAATCGTGGATGTGGTTAGTGAAGGTCTACATGTAGGGGGAAAAAAGCCATTTCATAGAATCATAGAATGGTAAGATTGGAAGGGACCTCAAGGATCATCTAGTTCCAATCCCCTGCCATAGGCAGACACCTCCCACTAGTACAGGTCACTCAAGGCCTCCTCCAACCTGGCCTTTAATACCTCCAGGGAGGGAGCAGTCACAACCTCCCTGGGCAACCTGTGCCAGTGCCTCACCACCCTCACTGTAAAGAACTTCCTCCTAATGTCCAGTTTTAGTCTCCCCTCTGCCAGTTTAAACCCATTGTTCCTTGTCTTATTACAAGACCTTGTAAATAGTCCCTCCCCAACCTTCCTGTAAGCCCCCTTCAGATACTGGAAGGCTACTGTAAGAATCATAGAATGGTCCTCCTGCAAGAAACAAGACAAACCACTAAACTTTCATTTTAAGTAAATTTCTTGTTGATCAAACATGAAAATAAGAAGCCAATACAGAAAAATCCCAAGTAATCTCTCCCATGGCAAGCCATGCTTCAGCCATTACACTGACAGGTTAATCTGTTTTTCCCCATTTCATGTGAATCTGGGAGGGGTCTCAATGTGCAGCCCACAAATTTCCCTTGTTACTAGGGTCCATATTTCTGAAAATTCCAAAAATGGGTTTTGGTTAACTTTTCTGCTTTGTCTTGTGTGTGGTTATGGTGTGGACTATCTTCACAGGATCACAGAATGGGTGGAATTGACCTTTGGAGATCTTTTAAGTCCAAGCACCCTGCCAGAGCAGGACCATATAATCTATTGCAAGTCACACAGGGGCACATCAGAGAGATTTTGAAAGTCTCCAGAGAAGAGGAGACTCCACAAGCTCTCTGGGGAGCCTGTTCCAGTGTTCTGTGACCCTTACAGTAAATGAGCTCTTCCTCATGTTGAGGTGGAACTTCCCGTCCTGCACTTTACATGCACTGCCCCTTGTCCTATCACAGAGTGCAAGTGAGAAGAGGCTGTCCCTTCCTTCCTCACACCTGGCCCTCATATATTTAAATACATGTATTAGATCCCCTTTCAGTCTTCTCTCCAGACTAAAAAGCCCCAAATCTCTCAGCCTTTCCTCGTAAGGCAGTGCTCCAGTCCCTTAATCATCCTTATAGTCTCTGTTGGACTCGAGTCTCAAGTAGATCCCTGTCCCTCTTGAACTGGGGAGCCCAGAACTGGGTACAGTGTTCCAGGTGGGGCCTCACCAGGGCAGAGTAGAGGGGAAGGAGGGCCTCTCTTGATATGCTGGACACACTCTTCTTAATACACCCCAGGATACCATTGGCCTTGTCCCATTCTTTCTCCTTTCAGTGATATCCAGAAAACACTGGAGCAGTGTGCTATCAGTAGCAGCTGCCTGTCCCACAGCTGGGTGACTCCTCCTTCCCCTTGTCTTTATCCCTATTTTGTACATTCTCTGAGGCATTGGCTCTTTGTGTAGTGTGAGTGCAGCTGGCTCCTCCTCTGCAGCTGTATTTCGGGTAGGACTTGGTTTCGAAGGCATATTCCTGACTTAGCAAATGCAGACCGAGATATGTCTTCTCTTAAGCTGCATGATTCTTTCTCTCAGCTCTGCTGAAAACTCTGCCTGAGATAGCTGCACAGAACAAAATTAGGTGAGATACTTGATTAGTAGGAGGAAAGAGTCCTGAGAGAGATATGTTAGCCCCAGCTCAAGGTTATTTCGTGGGCCCATGCAGATCTGCACTGAGGGTCCAGATGGCAGGAGATGGTATTTGACCTCCTCCTGCGCTTCTGCTTTGCCTAATCTCTCCATATTTTTCACAGATAGACTGACATGTTTATAATAACTTTTTTTTTTTTTTAAAGAATTGACAGCTGAATTACAAACCATCAAGACATATTGCTATGTTAGCAAACAGCATTTCAGTTTCTTTCTTCTGGAGAAGCTATTGCATGATAGGAAATGTTGAAGCAGGATGAGGACTTAGGAAGATGTGCACTTCAGGAGAATCTGCCAGGTATTCAGCCTTTAATCCTGCAGACCATCAAGTCTTCTCTTACAAAGCTATTAATCTGTACAAGAGAGATTTAAGTTAAGGTCTTTTCTCCCAATTTATGTAATTCAAAATGATTTGAAAGGTATAGGGACAAAATATCCAGAGGTGAGAATAGTGCATATTTGTCTCAGGTACAATACAGGCATGCTTAAAGTGGGGCAGAATTTTAGTGAGAATTTGACAAACACAATGGTAGTCTGATGCTGATAGAAGCCAGCAAAGCCAGCAGTGGTTCATGTTGAAAAGAAAGGATCTCCTGGTCAGAATGGCACTTTTTATACTGCATCTGCGTGACTAAGTCCAAATCAGGCCTGGCTGCTGAGCAGAGTCGTATTTCTCACATCTCTCTATGCTATGACTGATGCATTAATTGAGCCAGAACACCTCAAGGTATTTCTGCACTTCAGGAAGGCTGAAGACACCTCCTTTGGTGTCAGGTTATTTGTTCTTATAGGGAAAGCTGTGGCCTCACCTCTCTGCAACTGAAATTCTTCTGCACCAAACTTCCAGGTCATCAAGCTTGAGAGCTCAGTTTACCGTCCTGCATATGCATCTGGGTTCCTTCCAACTCAGAGGCACTGTCTGAACACAAGGGGCAGCGAACAGGCAAAGTGTTCTGCTAGATGAAGGTGAGTGTTCAGGGTCTGGAGTTCTGAGAAGCTCGTAATGTAAGAGCTTGGTCTCCTGTTTCCTGATGATAGATATTTCTACAGCACTGAACATGAGGAAAACAGAGGTGAACCACACTTCACAGGAGGGGCTTAGTCCTGTGGAGCTATGATGCAGATGCCTTGAAAAAAGGACATCTCCTGAGGCTTGGCCACAGCTTTGAAGAAGGTAGGTGAAACGCCTGGAGAAGAAAAGGCTTTGAAAAGACTCTGTAGTGGCCTTCCAGTATCTGAAGGGGGCCTACAAGAAGGCTGAGGAGGGACTATTTACAAGGTCTTGTAATGACAAGACGAGGGGTAATGGGTTTAAACTAGCAGAGGGGAGATTTAGACAGGATGTTAGGAAGAAGTTCTTTACAGTGAGGGTAGTGAGGCACTGGCACAGGTTGCCCAGGGAGGTTGTGGCTGCTCCCTCCCTGGAGGTGTTCAAGGCCAGGTTGGATGAGGCCTTGAGTGACCTGCTTTAGTGGGAGGTGTCCCTGCCTATGGCAGGGAGTTGGAATAAGATGATCTTTGAGGTCCCTTCCAGTCTAACTCATTCTCTGATAAATACACAAAGCAGAGGTTCAGTTTGTGCAAACACTTGGACCTACAAAGCTACTGCGTGGCAAGTTTTCTTACTGCAGGTTTAGGTATGTGTTATTTTGGGTCCATCTCAATTCTTCACTGTTTCCCTGTTGCCAGTAGTTGAGGTGCAACATGCACATGCCAGCAGGACAGCTTGTTCCTTTTGGGGTCAGGTGGCCTTGAACCAGGTTGGTTTTTTGTATCAGAATCGGAGATGGTCAATTAAAAAGCCCCAGGAAGTACACTTGAGCTCTGGAGTGACTGAAATAAAGACTGTAGAAAGAGCATGTTATTATTTCAAAACTGACAAAAGGATGAGGCACGGATACCAAGGCTCTGTGGAGCTGCTTTGCTTTGCTGGTTTCACTTCAAGCACTGGTAAGAGGGAGGACCTGCAGGAATGTACATCAAGAGCTGTGCTCTTCCAAGCCTGGTCTGTGCAGTGCCCTAGGGAAGGTCACTGTGCCAGTGCATGCACAGACGGAGCCAACGTCATTGTTATTCTTGTGATGTTTCTGTCTCTGCTCAGAGTCAGATGGTTAAGAGGGATGTTTGCTCACTTTGTAGCTGTGCAGGGATGCAATATGACAGAAAGGACAGGACTGGTGAGATTCCCTGAAAATGAAGCAGCTTGTAGAGGGGCTCCCAGCAGGGTCTGTTAGCTCAACCATCTGAAAGAGACAGGACTTGCCTGCAGGATTGCAGACTCCTGGAATATTTTAAAGACTGAACTCGCAGCCTAGCTGTCCAAGAGAGATGGTCAGGGAAGTGGTGTGGAATTCTTGTGGGATTTTGGGAATGGTAGGATGTGGAAGGAAAAGTACTTTTAGAGTAGTGGCATTTGGAAAGACAGCCCTTGCTACTTTTCCTTCTACATCCTACCATTCCCACTGGAGTCACTTGACTCCAGTAGCTGAGATGCTTTATTTCTTGGTGTTAAGGAATCATAAACAGGTGTGTCCAACAGCAACTGATCAAGTTTAGCCAAGACAAATTCAAGATCCAGTTCCTGTGACAGAACAATTCCATGCAGTGGCCCAGGCAAAGGACTGATTGACTAAGTAGCATTTCTGCAGACAAGAAGGCGGGCTCCTGGTTGACAAAAAGCTGAACATGTGTCAGCCCTGGGATGTGGCCCTGAGACTTTGTGAAATATCTGTCGCTGGAGATTTGGAAAAAAAATCAGTTGGACAAAGACTTGAGCTACTTGGTTGAACTTTGAAATGTGTTCCACTTCGAGCGTAGTTGGGCTGTGTGAGCTTCTGAGGTCCCTTGCAACCCAAATTGTTCTGTGAGTCATGATGCTGTGACCACAAATAACATCCTATTTTTTTTTTTCCCTCTCCCTGACCCTTGTGAGCAAATAACTCACTTGTGTGGTTTCCTCACTGCTCCCTCTGTGTCTGTTTCCATTGCTTCAGACTGATGCTATTCCAGTGTCTTTGCTGCCAGCATGACCGTGCCAGCTGTTTGCTGCAGCAAGGAGGGAACAGTGAAGGGAGCAGCAGAATGGGGCCAAGAGCTCCCTGCTGTTCATAGTCTGATTCCCTGCAAAAGCCCTTCCCTGCCACAGAGGACAGGCGCTATCAGCCTGGCACAGGATCAAGGTTTGAAAGGGATTGTTCTGAAGGCAAGGCAGAGAAAGAGCCGTATCATGGAGCAGTGGGAAGGAAGTGGTGACATCTTCCCTGCTAGTAACCTGTCATATCCCAAGCCTCTGGTACAGGTGGGCATGGGTGGCACATGCCATGCAAAACAGTGTAGTTTACTGCAGTTTCATGCCACCACTCATCTTTACATTTTTCTCATGTGAAAAGATATCCAGACTTTAAAACTGTGGAAAGAAATGGCCACTTCCAACATTGGTAGATGCATCTTTATCTGAAATTAATTCACACAGACAAAGCTAACAGCTTCTGATTTTACCTGGATCTTTCTAATTTCTTATAAGTGTGAGACCTGTGAGACCCCCATGGTGCAGTGAATTTTACTCAGTACTTTGTCTAAGTGCTTAGAGCTGGCTTGGATGCACCAGGCTGGACTTGTGTTCCTCCTGGACTGAGGAGACTAATTTGTGGTGGGGTCCTAAGCAAGCCCTCCACTGGCCCTAAAACAGCCAAGCCACAAAGCAGCTCTGTGTTAGCACAGCCACTTTGTACAGGAGGTGGATTAGCTTCCTGGGAGTGCAGGATCTCTCTCAGTCAGGCAGAAGCCATGTTGATCCTTGTGTGAAATCAGGCAGCAAGGCTTGAGATCCAGCCTGGCACTGCCTCTGCCCAAGGCTGCCTACATCCACAGTGGGCTGCCAGACCCCTTCTTCCTAATATAACTCTTGGTGGGTGGAACAACAGTTTAAAATCCCCAAGAGAGATGTTCTACATGTCACTGTATTAGTTGTCTTTCTCCCAAGCACAGGGTCAATGCATCATCTGAATTTTGCCCTCTGATGTCTCTCTAGGAAGTGTGGGCTTTTACCATGGGCCACCAGGGTTGTGCTGTGTCTGGGGGCAGTGATTTGAGGGATGTGGTAGTACAGAGCTACAGACTTTGCAAATATTTCTTGATCTCCATCTTTATATTGAATTATGTGAGAAGCAGGAGGAAGACTGACATCCATTTTCTTGGCAACAGATCCTTTCGATGCTATAGCACAATTTTAGAATTTAGGGCAGAGTCCTCTGAAGTGTTCTCTGGCAAGAAAACTTTGTGTGGTTTTCTGCTCCATGGAAGCACATGTGCAGGCACAACCAGCCTGCTGTACTGGACATTCTGTTCCTGATCTGAGCCTGAATTGTGTTCAAAGTCAGGTTGGATGGGGCTTTTGAGCAACCTGATCTAGTGAAAGATGTCTGCGCCAATGGCAAGGACTTGGACAAGATGTTTTTTGAAGATGCCTTCCAACCCCAACCTTTCTATGATTATGTAATCTCCCACTATGACTTGATTCCTTGTTTTGCTCCTGAGGGAACTGTAGTATTCCCATCTTACTGCAGGAAAGCTGGGACAAAATTGCCTTCTTTTCAGCTTCATCCCATTTGTCTGAGTCTGGTCTTTGCACTAGCTGATGGCCATCAGTTACTGCATCCTTTAAACAGACACAGTGGTGCTGTTTTGTGTAAAGAGTAAAGCCACCAGCACAATGACTGAATGTATAACCAGTTTATAAAAAGAAATTAGAATCTGTATGGTGTCCTGCTCCCCAGGCTCCTACCCAGACCTTCCCTGTTACTATAGAATCACAGAACGTCAGAGGCTGGAAAGGACCTTGAAAGATCATCTAGTCCAAACCCCATACCAGAGTAGGATCACCTATAACAGATCACACAGGAACACGTCCAGGCAGGTTTTGAATATCTCCAGAGAGGAACACCCCACAACCCTCCTGAGCAGCCTATTCCAGTGTTCTGTCACCCTCACAGGGAAAAAAATCCTCCTCATGTTTACATGAAACTTCCTAAGCCCCAACTTTCACCCATTGTCCCTTGTCCTGTCATTGGGCATCACTGAGCAGAACCTGGCTCCATCCTCCTGGCACTCAGCCTTTATATATTTATAAGCATCGATGAGTCTCAGTCTCCTCCAAGCTAAAGAGCTCCAGCTCCCTCAGTCTCTCCTCATAAGAGAGATGTTCCATTCCCTTAATCATCTTTGTGGCTCTGTGCTGGAACAAATAAGGAGAGCAAAGTACTCAGCATTTACCTTGTCTAATACAGACAAATGTTTTGCCAGCTAAGGTAGAAACAAACTTTCAGTGGGTGTTTGTGTGCATATCTTTTTGTTAAATGGTTAGAGGAAAAAAACCCCAGAACTCTTTACCAGGTGTGCTTACAAGATACTACATCAAAAGTTACTGCCACATCTGGATGCCGTCAGTTGAAATAGATTTAGCACTTTGCGTTGCAGCCACTTGCTTCAGCAGTTCCTCAGGTCTTAGGGCAGTGTATTAAAAAAGAAAATAAATATCTTGGCTACATGCTTAGGTTTTCACTTAGGCATGTGCTTGTAGATCTTTTTCTAAAATACTTCAGTCTGCTTGCTGCTTGTTTTCTTGTACTAATCACCACCGGGGGGATATTTAGTTCCCCCGGCCAGGAATGGGCAAAGGTTCTGACTTAGTTTTAGCTTCTGAAATGCAGTACAGGGTTACGTTGCTGTGACTTGAGGGTGAAAGAGGAAAAAACCCATAGTTTTACACCATATTAACTCTTCTGCCCTTTCCACATCCCTTTCTTTGTCCTTTAAGTGCTATTTTAATCAAACCATGGCAAGGTTGCTACAAAGCCATGATCTTCAAATGTCACTCTTATATGGGCTGGAAAAATGAGTAAGTGGTTTGTTGCAGGCAATACTGCACTTTGCTTTTCATCCCTGTCTATGCTGACTGCACTGATGATGGGGATTTGTGCCTGTGGACTAGTCTAGGAATTATTTCTTTACAGAGAGTGTTATCAAACAATGGAATAGTCTGCCTAGGGCAATGATGGACTCAACATCCTTGAATGTGTTTAAGCAGTGTGTGGACCTGAAGCTGAGGGACATGGTTTAGGATTGACCCTAAACTGGGTTAAAGGTTGGACTGGGTGATCTTTGAGGTTTCTTACAAACAGATGTTTCCTGTGATTCCATGGTCCTGTGGCCAGCCCCTTCTGCCTTCAAAGCCACAGCAGGGGGAAGCTAAATTGAACAGATTAGCAGGAGTTTTGATAATGCAAATGTGCAGCCTACCCCTCTGGACTTGCCCACATCCTAGAAGTTGATAGGACAGCCAAGGATTTTTCTCTTCTGCTGAAACTGGACTGTTTATATTGGTAGGTTTTGGGATCACTCAATATCAGAATACTTCAGCACAGATTCAGTGTGAGCCAGAGATCTGTGCCATTTAACACAGAAAAGGCTACATCTTTCTGCCAGTGACATGTCTTGATGCCATTCATAACATGGACTAAGGGTGTCCACCACTGGCGCATCTCCGAGTTGCTTGGGCAGCTGGGTGAAGAGGAATCATAGTTCTTCCGGTCAAAAAAGAAGGGGTTGTTCTTTAGCAGCTTGACTATGATAGATGATGCAGCAGCATCCCTCACAGCTGACATTCCTCTTAGAGGCATGCCAGGTTCAGGCTTTTTTCCTGTGTAATAGAATAAGCTTGTGTGATGGTTTAGTGCAAGGACTAAGTCACAAAAGTCAGGGGAGAAGTAACACAGAAAACTCAGGGTTGTGATAAAGAGGTAAGAGTTTAATATAGCATGAGCTACCACAATGCATAATTACCTTAGCTAATAATCTAATTAATCTAGTGATAATGCATGATTACCTTAGCTTAGCCTATTTTCAGAAGAAGTGCAGTGAAACAGAGGGAACAAACCAGCATCGAACAGAAAACCAAACCCAGCAGCTACCCGACTCCCACCCATTCCACTACCGTGCCTGCAGAAAAGAGCCAGCATCCAAGAACCCAGAAGCAAGAAGCAGCAACTGGAAACCTCTCATGTTGCACTCTGAACTTCAAGCCCCATAATTCTTTGCTCCAGTTAGCACTTTCAATTTTTGAAGCTGACATGACTGCAGCATGGTATGAATAACAGCAACAGGTTCAACTCAATCCATGACAGCTTGTTAAAATTGGATGCTGCTTGATCTGCCGTCTACAGGGACCAGAATCACACAATGGTAGGAGCTGGAAGGGACCTCTAGAGATCATGTAGTCCAACCCTCCGCTAAAGCAAGTTTACCTAGAACACCTTACACAGTATCACACCCAGATGGCTTTTGAATATCTCCAGAGGAAGAGAGTCCACAACCTCTCTGGGCAGCCTGCAGGGCCATAAAAGTGGGATACAGAGCCCCATAAGAGCAGGCAGCAGGCAAGTGGGCACTGCAATCAGACACTGTCTGGACAGACTGCAGCCTCAGCCTCTACTACACTGTCGCAGTGTTGGGATCTCGTCACTGGGGCCTAGAGGGCCACTGAGGATCCTTATCGTGGGCCTGTGCTGGTGAGTTAAGAGTGCCCTGACCACACTAGAACTGGTGCAGTGGAGCACTCCAGTGTTCCTGCTTCATCTGAGTTGTTCCCATTTTGTGATGATGGTGCTGATGCTCAGCCTGGTAAGCACCATAGCACAGGCCAGGCAGCCTTGGGTAGGTGACCACTACATCACACTGCACTGTAGTCATTGGGGGTGGTGTAGTGTGGTGTGGCACAGCCACTAGTGTTTGCTATTGACAGAAACAGGCTGGAGGTGCAGGAGGGGACAAGTGGGCTTGGCCCTCGTAGCAAGCTGAGACCCCAGTGCCATGCCCAACAGGCATGAACGATGTGCCAGAAATGAATGACATACAGTTGTCACTGCATACAGCAAATGTTCTGAGTTGTACAAAATATTCCCCTGACAGTATGGAAAATATTGGGTGGGTGGGAAACCATCCCAAACACTTACATTATGAGAAATTTAGAAAGATAATATTTTTCAGATTTTTCAGATTTTCCAGAATTTGAAAGAGTTTTAGTCTCAGAATTCCAGTTTGGATATGCTATACCTGTAAATGTCACAGAAAGCTTCCATTCACAAAGGGAGAATCCTAAAGATTTGTCTAGAAATACTAAAGAAGATTAATAGTTGCTGTCTCCGGTGAGCTTTGTTTTGTATATTCTTCTTGGTGCTACAATTAAGGATTTCCTGTCATTATCACATTCTGTATGTCACTGTGATTTTCTATAATTTATTGGGGAAAGAAGAGGGAAATACATTTCATTCTTCATTGCAAATCTTTTGTATGTGTATTAATGTGCTTTATATGAAGTGATTACACTGACAACAGCAGCATTTGGACCCTCATTTATTATGCAGATAACTTGCCCTGCGTTAACTAATGCGAGTCCTCCTGGGGCAGAATCAGAATTGCTTTTTTTTTTTGTCCAAACTGCTCTGAAGGGCCACATCTGACATCTCAAGAGGCCACAAATGAGTAATTTTCCTTTTCTCACCTGCCTCCCCCACCTGCTATTTGCTTCAGAGATGCTGGCTGAATGTAGACCCCTTGTCTCTGTGGCTGATGGTGCTCTCATCCACAAACTAGATACAGATCTCTAGACTGAGCCACCTCAGTTACTCCTTTCTGGGCTTAAATTAGGAGAAAATAAAAACCTAGTTTTAAACTGTGACATAAGGAACTTGCCCTGTGTTTGCCCCAATTCACCAGATTATAGAATCATAGAATGGTTTAGGTTGGAAGGGACCTCAAGGATCATCTAGTTCCAACCCCCTGCCATAGGCAGGGACACCTCCCACTAGTACAGGTTACTCAAGGCCTTGTCCAACCTGGCCTTGAACACCTCGAGNAATGTAACTATCTGAGCCAATATAACTAGGGATAAGAGTCATAAATAAAATCGTAGAATCATAGAATGGTAAGGGTGGAAGGGACCTCAAAGATCATCTAGTTCCAACCCCCTGCCATAGCCAGGGACACCTCCCACTAGGCCTTGTCCAACCTGGCCATGAACACCTCCAGGGAGGAAGCATCCACAACCCCCTTGGGCAATCTGTTCCAGTGTCTCACTACCCTCACTGTAAAGAACCTCCTCCTAACATCCAGTTTAAATCTCCCCTCTTCCAGTTTAAACCCATTGCCCCTTGTCCTGTCATTGCAAGACCTTGTCAATAGTCCCTCCCCATCCTTCCTGTAGGTGCTCTTCAGATACTGGAAGGCTACTATAAGGTCTCCTGGAAACCTTCTCTTCTCCAAGCTGAAGAGCCCCAACTCTCTCAGCCTGTCCTTATAGCAGAGCTGCTGCAGCCCTCTGATGAAATCATATGCTGCAAAGAAAATTAAGACCTCTCACAAAATATAACTTGGCTTTTATTTGTTCAAAGAAGAGGAGGATTAAGTTTGCTGTATCCCTGCCATGTTCTTCATTTACAGGAAGCAGTTACTGTGGTGTAAATACTGTAAAGTTATTAGAAACTTTAGGTGATTTAAAGCTATTTTAAAGGTACTATTGTTGAAATCAGTCTAACCGTATACATAATATTAAATGTCTGGTATTGTGTGAACTGACTCAAAACTAGACATTTTTCCTGTCAGCCATAGCTGTGACTTTGAAGAACTGAGGATAACACAAGGAGGAAGCTAGAAACAGTCCAGTGGGATTTCTTACCCTGTCTATTTATTCTTCCCTTTGCTTCCAGTAAATAAGGTGGTCTAAGCATTTTATTTTGGGACTTTATCTAAAGCCTCCTGCCTCTCTGACTTCTGTGAGCTTTGGGTCTGGCTCTGAGGAAGGTGGCTTAGCTAGCAGGGCTGGACACACGAGTTCTGATGTAATGTGAGAGAGGTCTGGAGGTGCTTGTAGGTCATCATGACCTCACTGTAGACTGCCCCTCCATACAGGCAGTTTTATGGAGGTAGATGTGGGCACTGGCTGGATCAGGGACACAGAGCTATCTCTCTGACATGGGAGTTGACTCTCCCCCTTAGCAGGGTATGCCTATGCTTTGCAATTACAAAAGAACAACCCCAATGACAGCTGTAGTTTTCCATTTGGTTTTACAAAAGCAAAGGCAAAAAATTTCCAATTCATAAGCAAATAAGGTGAAGACACATGTCATGGCAGTATTAGCAATGAAATACCTCCTTCCAATGCAGAAACACTCTGTGTTATCACTCTAACACGATGGTAAACTCACCTTTGTTGCAAAACTAATGCTCCTTATCTAAAAGATAAAATCAATCATCTATTGCAACAATCACAGGATCACAGAACTTTAGAGATTGGAAGGGACCTCCAGAGATCATAGAGTCCAACCTCCCTGCCAAGGCAGGATCCCCTAGGACAGTTCACACAGGAATGCACCTAGGTGGGTTTTCAAAGTCTCCAGAGGAGGAGACTTCACAACCTCTCTGGGCAGCCTGTTCCAGTGCTCTGTCACCCTCATTGTAAAGAAAGTTTCTGCTCCTGTTATGGTGAAACCTTCTATGTTCCAGTATGTAGCTGTTGCTCCTTGTCTTATTGCTGCTGACCAGCGAAAAGAGATTGGCCCCAGCCACTTGACACCCACCCCTCAGATATTTGTATACATTGATCTGATCTCTTCTCAGTCTTCCNCTCCAACTTGACCCTGTGCCATTGATGACAACTCTCTGAACTCTTTTGTGGAGCCAGTTTTCAATCCACCTCACAGACCAGCCTTCTGTGCCACATCTCCTGAGCTCATCTATGAGGATGTTGTGGGAAACAGTATCAAAAGCCTTGCTGAAGTCAAGGTAGATGACATCCACAGCTCTTCCTTTGTCTACCCATTAGGTCGTGGTATCATAAAAGGGTATCAGGTTAGTCAAGCAAGATCTCCCCTTGGTAAATCCATGTTGACTACTCCTGATAATCCTCTTTTCTTTCATGTGGAAGAGAATCACATTGATCTTTAGTATTTGCTATGTCTTTGTCTTTTATTCTTACTGAAATGTAAATAAAAGAAAATGACTAAATTGAAGCATAAAACAGTATAATTATTGTGAAATATGTTTTTTTGCTTATGATTTTGTGCTTCTTCATGTGATACCTTGTTCAGAATCTAGACAAAAACTGAAACAGTGATTCTAAAATCTAGAAAGAGTTTAGAAATTATTAACATTACAAAAACCTCTATCTGTGGCTGAGCCATCCTGTTTCCTCAGCTAGTTCATTTTTGATGCCTTGTGCAGAGCAGAAGCTGGAGAAGCACGTTTCTCATCACATTAAACTGCTCAAGCACACATCAGTACTTAATGTCAGGTTCTCATACCCTTGGATGAGTTAAAAATATAGATTTTCAACCAAATAAATGCTAATGCATTCATCTCATGGAGGCAGAGCCCCTTACACTGTGCTGCGGCGCTCTTCAATCATTCAAGTTGCAATCTGACAATAACTAAAGCTCTGTTGTAGAACAGTTACAGTGGATTTTGCACTCTTGCTGTTGGAAGGTAAATCTTGCCTTCAGTTTTCCATTTTCAAAGCTCCTCAGCTTTTCACACAGCTTTGTTCTTCTAGTTAAAGATGGCAAGGATGAGCAAAGCTTGGTCATTTTTTTTTTCTCCCCTTGTGTCTTGCTTAGCTTCCAAAAGTGATTGCACTGTATATAGTCTTGCTGCTTTCTTTTGTTCTATCTAAATCTAGCAACACAAATCTGCTGATTTCCTTTTTCTACCTTTCCAAATCAATCTTCCGGGCATAACATCCCTTTCTGAAGCCTTCTTTATGTGTGTTGTTCATCTTTGCAACTTTATTAATGTGCGTATTTCCTCTCTCCAGTCTCATGGCCTCTAAACTCTCACCTATATCAGATTTCCTACTATACCAATATTGAAATAATCCCTTGACTCACAAGTAATGCCACACCTGAATTCCTTTAAAATCCTGCTATATTTCCCATCCAAATACTCTCCTCAGATTATTTACTTCTCACTGCAGGACAATCTTTTGCATATACATTTTTTTTCACTTTTAACCATCTCCTCTTAAGACTCTTTTTTAGTCATGTGCTGGCTTCTAAAAGGAATTTGGCCATTCTTAGAAGAAATTCCTGTGAAGGAATTATGTGCAATGTGAACCCTTGAGCCTCAAAAAACAGGCTATCTCATAATCAGTCTGCACTTCCCTAGAAGATGGACATGGCCAAATGCTACTCTTTTTGCATGAGTCTTTGCACCCTCTCTCTGCTTTAGGTATCCACAGAGGAGCAAGCACCAAAGACCTGAATTTCACAGAGCTTACAGCAATTACTGTTAGACTTTAATGATTAATATTTAAGTTTATGTGAAAACAGTTTTTGGTTCCTGGAGCAATTTTTGGTTCTCTTTAGGCATCTCAGGCTTGGAAATTTTGGCGTAAAGCCCTTGTCTGATAAGCAGCCTGATGCTGTTTTTAATTTACCATAAGAACCAGATTCTAGCACAACCCTTTCCTTGAAGGGTTATGCCCTTCCAGAAAGCATGGCTTCTTTGAGGAATGCTTCCTATCTCATTTTTAAAATTGTTACTGTAATGATTTCTGCTGTGTGTTCTCTTCACTTCTCACTTTCCTCTACATCCTGTATTCTGATAAAGAATCAGAGGATGTTTTATTTAGAGTTCATCACTGTCTCTCACCAAGCCACCAGAATGAGTTGATACATTTAGAATCATAGAATGGTAAGGTTGGAAGGGACCTCAAGGATCATGTAGTTCCAACCCCTTGCCAGAGCCAGGGACCCCTCCCACTAGTCCAGGTCACTCAAGGCCTCGTCCAACCTGGCCTTGAACACCTCCAGGGAGGGAGCAGCCACAACCTCCCTGGGCAACCTGTGCCAGTGTCTCACCACCCTCACTGTAAAGAACTTCCTCCTAACATCCAGTTTAAATCTCCCCTCCTCCAGTTTAAACTCATTGCCCCTTGTCCTGTCATTACAAGACCTTGTAAATAGTCCCTCCCCAGCCTTCCTGTAGGCCCCCTTCAGGTACTGGAAGACTACTATAAGGTGTCCTCAAAGCCTTTCATCTGGCCCAACTGTTTGGTTCCTTGTCTGCCTTCAAATTGCTTCCTCTCAAATTGCCTTGAAGTTAAATGACTGCAAAGATGCTGGAAACTAACATCCATGCTCAGAGCATAAGAAAAGATGTTGAGTCCTCCAACCAATCTAATAATTTTTTTAATTGTTGAGAAATGAATTAGACTCTTCTCCAGTATCACTGCTTTCTACTCTGGCCTTCATGAACTGGACTTTGCAGAGAAAGTGTCAGAGAGAGCATTAAAAGGCATCTAGTTTTGGTAGGTGGTTTGGTTCAAGACCTACAACACTGGCAAGAGAAGGCTATAACCTGCAGCTTTTAACACTCTGTGTGGGCCTAAGGGCAGTGCCTGGTACAAGCCTTCACTGGTGAAGGCCAGAGTAAGCCTGGTTTCCCTGTGAGATTCCTATCTGCTAAGTGCAGCCGGTACTTCTGGAGGTACCTAAGACTGGAGAGGGATGCAGGAATCCTGCCTCTGGGATCTACTCGGTTTCCAAGTTACGCAGACTGGAGGAAAACTCTTACAGAACTTTCTCCTCTTCTTCCTCACAACGTAAGATGATCTCCTCATCTAGATTAATTTAAGCCTTAGGCGAAGAAATAATGCTTGTAAGGGAGTCAGAGCATTACATTGCCTGTATTAAAGTTAAATGAGACTGAAATTTATACTTTCTCTAACCCATATCACCTTATTCTGTATTGCAAACACCTTTAGTGAAAGTGGTGATTTACTGTGCCATTCATTAATGCTGAACCTTTCCTCATATGAACGGATCTTGTACCACTGTACGGGAGAAACATATCTGAACATAGGCTTGAGGGTTTTTAATGGTTTTTATCAGAAAAAGATCTCAAATCTTTCTTTCTAGGGCAATTCCATGTACTGGTATAAGTTGGGACTGACCTGTTGGAGAGCAGCTTAGGGGAATAGGAGCTAGTGGGTCCTGGAAGACAGAAGAATGACCATGAGCAATGGACCCTTGTTGCCTAGAAGGCCAATGCCATTCTGGGGTGTATTAGAAAGGCTGTGGTTAGTAGGTTGAGAGAGGTTCTCCTCCCCCTCTATTCTGCCTTGGTGAGGCCTCATCAGGAATATTGTGTCCAATTCTGGGCCCCTCAGTTCAAGGGCAGGGAACTGCTAGAAAGAGACCAGTGCAGAGCCACAAAGATGATTGAGTGAGTAGAACATCTGCCTTATGAGGAGAGACTGAGGGAGCTGGGACTCTTTAGCTTGGAGAGGAGGAGACTAAGGGGTGACCTCATGAATGTTTACAAATGTGTGAAAGGCAAGTGTCAGGAGGCGGGACCCAGGCTCTTCTCAGTGGTGTCTAATGACAGGACAAAGGGCAATGGGTGCAAGCTGGAGCACAGAAGGTTCCATGTGAACATAAGGAAAAAACCTTTTTACTGTGAGGGTGACAGAACATTAGAACAGGCTGCCCAGAGAGGTTGTGGAGTTTCCTTTTCTGGAAACTTTCAAAACCTGCCTGAATGCATTCCTATGTGACCTGCTCTGGGTGATTCTGCACCGGCAGGGAGGCTGGACTAGATCATTTGAGATCCCTTCCAATTGCTAATGTTCTATGATTCCGTGAATGAAATTAAGTATACACTTTAAAAAAAAGCATCTTTATTTGTCATGTGCTTTTCTTGGGTCTCAGGCTGCATATGGAGAGATGTAACCTAGAAGGTAATACGCAGTGAAACGCATTCACGACAATTCCTTTTTAATGAAGCAATGCTTATTATGAAGATTTATTTTATCTATATGTTTTAAGTTAGAAGAATTACTGGGATTAATCTGTTTCTTTCTTTTGATACCTCACAGATCAAGTAAACAAAATTCTGCAATCTGTGGCACAGTTCGTGTTTTCTTTCATTTTTATTGCAAAACCTGAAAAACACAGAGCCAGCCTGCAAGGCATAGTCCACAACTAGGATCCCTAGTAGGTGTGTTGTTCAGATGGCCAGAGCTCTTGCCTCACCTTTGCTCTTCCCAAATAATCCTTTCAAATGAATCAATTTGCTCAGGCAGGCCAACATGCCAGATAGTCACCTGGGAAAAGAGGCAAGGCTAAATACAGGGTCAAAAGTGACTTTCCATCCATCCATCCTGTTTAATATGTACTTAATTTTATAGGTCTTATTATAAGGCACCATTCCTGTGTGACCAATTCCTTTCAGGATCCACAATCCTGGCAGGATATCCTGCAGGGTTGTGTGTATCTCCCTGCGTCAGCAGCATCCTAGGATGCTTCTGACAGGCAGAGAGATTGAAATCACATCATGGAGAAATAATGAGTGGAATCCTAGTACAGCAAAGGCCAAAGCATGCACTGATTTTTAGTTACCCCGAGATGCTCCCCTACCCCCTATCCCTACCCTCCAGGCTCCTCTGGCTGTATGGTCTCTTTTCTGACTTGGTACTGTCCAACACTATGACATATGCTTGAAGTTATCCTTGCTTGTTGCTGCCTATGCGTTTGCAGTAACAGCAGCCTGAAGGGACATTTGTGCTTTACAATGAGGTGAGCGGCAGGACAAACTGGTGGTTACACTCCTTAGAGGGTTTGCTGTCAAAAACAGTGACAAGACTGTGGCTTGGGATGTCAGGCACATTACTCAGTATTTACAACTATTTCTGGGTCAAGGGCTGAGAAAAGAACTGGATATAAAATTACTCTTCCATCTTGACACAGTGCTATCAAATAAAGAAAAATGAAAAACAATTCCAGGAATTGTGGGGTAAAAATCGGAGAGAAGCAAATTGTTCAAGTTGCTGCCAAAAGAGGCAATTATGGACACTCTCTGTGGCAGTCAGATTCTCTTTTGACTTATCATTACAGTGCTGTAGTGCCTTGGAGCCCTTTCCATGGAGCAAGATCTTATGCTCTTAATGATTCTTTTCTGCGAGCACTCACCATTTCATTAGAGAAAGGCATGCTCTCATCTCTGTGTGGTTTTTGATATTTTTATTGTGATTCAGGTGATACTCCACACGAGGAGTCCAGCTAGGAGTGTTGAAGCAGCTTCCGACAGTTTGCTGTGTGCTGCCCATGCTGCATCGGACTGAGAAAGAGCACCACAGGAATAAAAGGGCAGAGAGCCCCAAGGTCTCTGGAGCAGCCAGTATCAGCTTATGGTATTGCTGCTCTTGTAACTAATGGGCTGATATAACTGTCTGTGGGTCTAGACTACAAATGGGTTCCTAGAACTGACCTACTTTTAAAACAGAAAAATATGCTTTAATCTCACTTTAAAAACAAAACCAGCCCACTGTACTGCATTGAAGCTCTGCCTGAAACTATTTGAGTTATTATTGCATTGGTCTGATGCAAAAGGACTGATAAACTAAAGGATTTAATTTCCTGCCCCAGCCAGGTGATCTCAGTCAGTAATTATGTCTCATTTTGAAAGTAACTGATTTGAAGCTCCCTGACATGGGCAATTCTGGACCATTCCAAGTTCAGAAGGCACAAGAAAATTCTTTCTCTCACAGAAATGATTTCTGAAAATTTGGGTTACCAGAGTCAGTAGATCAAGGCTAGGATGTTATCATTGCTGAGAGCTTCCTGCCTGCTTTCATCTTCTGAAAGCGAAAAAATAAAAAAGCACGTAGAATTCCCACAAGAAATTAACTGAATGAGTTATCATTTTGCGTGTGTAACACATTCTTCACAAAACTTGTAGTAGTAGTAGTTGACTAGAGAATTTCCTGTGATTAATGGTTCTCTGGGGTTTCTAAACCCCATCTTTCTGGTCGACTCAACTACAACTGAAGAGATCACTTGGTTTTAAAGCAGCTAAGCAAATTAAGAAAATAACCATGGCTCAGGGGCAACCAATATAAGATTTGCTATTGATTATGGAACAATGCATGAATCATTCTTTGATCCACCACAGTCTCCTTGTTTGTTTTCATTGCAATTTGAACTCTCCTTTCTAAGGCAAGCTGTCAGGATTCTCAATGTCACAGAGGCTCTTTTGTTGCTGCCAGGAGTATTCTGTTTTGATGGACAGCAGAAAGTTGTCTGTTTTTTCAATTCAGGTGTTCACTCATTCAGGCATGAGCAACTAATGAACCGGGCATTGCTACTGCATTGATTATTGGGCAAGGGCTTCTATCATTTTACAGCACTGAGTTTAGACACAGTTGCTTTAATTTTCTCCTGGGGAAATATAATGAAATGTCTATGAAGGAAACACACTTTCCCCCTAACTGTGTCATTCTTTGGTGTGATTTTTTTTTCCCCTCTCTCCCTGCAATTTCTCAAAGGACTGACATTTTATTTCTGAGACAAGTCATTGAAAATTCCCATCTAAGTAATCCTTTGGAGTCCAATGTAAGTGAATGTTCAGCAGAACCAAGGACAACTGAAAACTAGGTAGTTTTAAAAATGAACAGAATGAGAATTAACTGAAACTAAGTACATTTTTGCTTCAGTGTATCTTCTCTCTCTCCCTTTCTCAGCATCCTACTCAATACTGTGCTTCTTCAGTATGAAGACTTCAGAATATGTTATCAAAATTGAAGTAAGAAATTCTCCAGTGGCACTGTGGAGAAAACATTTCATATTCTCAAAGTAAAGAACCTCTTTTCCCTAGTGAAACATTGCCTTTCACTTAAAGAAAACTGCACAGGATCACATTGAGTGGAGAAGATTTTTTTCCCAACTCTTTTTGTATGAAAATAAAATATCAAACAGAGTGTTGAAGGCTAGCAGACAAGGTTAGCAGCACGGAGGTTTATAACACAGGTCAGTTAGAGAGTCACTGGCTTCTTTCAAAGCAAGTGTAAAATGTGTCATTAAATGGGAAATTGTAATTCACTCTGCTAGGTTGGCGGCTCCCTGCAGAAGTTCAGCAAAGATCAGTATCTCTGAAGCATTATTGTTTTATTAGCATGTTTAATTTGGGAACTGAGACTGAGAGGACTGAGCAGAGGTGCCCAGCTGACCATTAAAAGTGGTACACTAAGGACATGTTCTCTAATCTCACTGGAGATTTCTAAGGATATAAGGAGCTCTCTGACATATTAATATCTTCAAAGAAATAAGACTAAACTTTTATTTTTTTCTGCTTCTGACAAAATCCTTTTCTTGGATGAAGAGAGGAATAAGATTAAATTATGTCACCCTCTCTCTAACTGCTGACTTTAAACTCAACTCTCAAAACACAATAGCAGAATGATTGTATTTATAAAATACCTTTTGAGTTGTTATTGTTCTTCAGATTTTGAGATTCTAGAGTATATTTGCATTAGGTTTCTCTCCTAAAACCAGGGGCACTGGAAAGATGTTTTAAAATGAAAATTTAAAGTATTAATGATGTAGAGAGTTACCACGAATAATGTCAAATCCTGCAAAAGCTCACATCCTGCTTTGAGTTCTCTTCTTTGTCTGTATCTTCCTGCTGCAGAAAACACATTCCCTATTCTCATTCCGGTACTGGTGGAAGAAATTGTCCACAGCTGTTGCTACCCACACTCTACCACACTTGCCAGGCTTTCTGCTCTCATGCAGTCCTTTGAGTACTTCCTAAACTGATTTATTCAGAACTAGTAGGGTCAGCTCAAAGAATCACGGAACCATAGGTGTAGGAATAGTAGGGGTTGGAAGGGACCTCTGGGCATCATCTAGTCCAACCCTCCTGCTAAAGCAGGTTCTTCTAGATAAGGTTGCACAGGAATGTATTCAGGTGGGTCTTTAAATTATTTAGAGGAGACAACTCCACAGCTTCTCTGAGAAGCATGCTCCAGTGTTCTGTCACCCTCAAAATAAAGAAGTTTTCATTTATGTTTAAATGAAACCTCCTGTATTCTAGTTTGTGCCCATTGCCCCTTGTCCTGTCACTGGGTTCCACTAAAACGAGTCCATCCCCATCCTCCTGACACCTGCCCTTTAGGTATTTATAAGCATTTATAAGACTCCCTCTCAGTCTTCTGTTCCCCAGAATAAAGAGCTCTTTCAGCCTCTGCTCATAAGACAGATGCACACGGACTATCAATTTGCTGTTTAATAGATTTAATATAAATCTATTAGGCAAATATGCCTGGTTGTGTGCTGAGCGAATTAAGAAGCACCAACCTGAGATGTTCTGTCTGCCTGGAGCAAATGAGAACACTGGGTGGAAAAAAAATGGTTTGCTGCTAGGAAGAGCACATCACAATCAGAAGAGGCTTTCCTTACTTGGTCAAACATGCTCTTTTGTTGTTTCTATCTCAACCAGTGTGCTTTGCTGCATATAGCTAAGGACTGAGTATAGCATTAGTCGGTCCTAGTGGAACATCTTTTATATCCATCTCTTTGCTTTCTAAATGACTCCCCAAAGGGGGTTAACATGCCGCTTTTCTAAACAATGCATAAGAAGCTCTATCACTTATTCTCAACGTAGCGGTGATCTACAACAGGTTCATCTTCATGTTATTACCTGTTATAGCATAAATTGAACAAAGATGCAAATACGATTTATGCATTTAATACTGCCATGGAAAGGATGATTAAACTATTGTTACCATTTTGAAAACATACTGTCCCATATAAATAGCTAGCAAATTACTCAACCACATTGCTCAGACCTTTACCTAAGTCATGTTATTATGTAGTGACTGTGAACAGTTAGTGTCAGACACACTAGTAGTGCTCTGATCTCATCTCAAAGAAATTGAGACAGAAAACTGTATCAAATCTGATTTGAGACAGCCAGCATGGCTTTATTAAAGGTGAGTCCTGTCTGACCAACCTAGTGACCTTCTACAGTTGAGTGACTACATCAGTGGACAAGGGAAAGGCAATGAATATTATCTGTCTGGACTTGTGAAAGGCTTTTGGCACAGTCCCCCACAACATCCTTTCTAGGTTGGAGACATATGGATTCGATGAGTGGACTGTGCAGTGGATAAGGAGTTAAATGGATGGTTGCATCCAGAGGGTAGTGGCCAATGGCTCGATGTCCATATGGAAATGAGTGATAAGTGGTGTCCCTCAGGGTCCATACTGCAACCAGTGTTGTTTGATATCTTCATCAATGCTACAGAGAGTGGGATTGAGTGCACCCTCAGCACCCTCACAGATGACACCAAGCTGAGCGGTGTGGTCAGTATGCCAGAGAGACAGGATGTCATCTAGAGTGACCTGCACAGGCCAGGTCACTACCACTGGAGAGGTGTGGCCAGGTGATCCTCTTGAAGTTTAGCAAAACCAAATGCAAGGTCTGCGCCTGAGTAAGAACAGTCTTCATTATTAATACAGAATGGGGGATGATGTGGTAGAGAGCAGCCCTGTAGAAAAGGACTTGAGGCTGTCAATGGAAGCCAACAATGTGCACTTGCAGCCCAGAAGGGCAACTGCATCCTGGGCTGCATCAAGGGAAGCATGGCCAACAGACTGAGAGAGGTGATTCTGCCACTCTGCTCTGCTCTGGAGAGAGCTCACCTGGGGTAGTGTGTCTAGCTCTGGGGCCCTCAACACAAGAAGGACATGGACCTGGAGGAGTGGGTCCAGAAGAGGGCCAGAAAGATAATCAGAGGGGTGGACCACCTCTCCTACAAGCACAAGCTGAGGGAGTTGGATCTGTTCAGTTTGAAGAAGTCTCTGGGGAGACCTTATAGTGGCCTTCCAGTACCTGAAGGGGCCTACACAGTAAAGCTGGGAAGGGCCCAGGGATGTGGTTGAGGCTCCATCTCTGGAGACATTCAAAATCAGGGTTGATGCGGTTCTAAGCGACCTGATCTAGTTGGGGGTGCCCCTGCTGCAGGGAGGTTGGACTAGATGACCTCTAGAGGTCCGCTCCAACCAGTGCATTCTATGGAGCGCTGCCGGAGGCCTCGCTCCGGCCCGCCCCTCGTTGCCAGGGACGCCGTTTACGACAATGTCCCTTCCTCGCTGAGCGGCAGCGCCGCCGCGCGGTGTCTGCGCACTTTTGGTTTCCGGGTGAAGCTTGCCATGGCGTCCGGGTTTGAGAGCGAGCGGAGCTTAGCGGCGCGCAAGGAGCAGCGACAGCGGCAGCGGGAGGCGCTGCTGGCGCAGGTGGGGTGCCTGGTTCGGCTCGGCTCGGCCCGGCCCGGCCCGGCCTGGCCTTTCTCCGGGGCCCACTTAGCCCCTTCCCGGGTGGAGGCCGAGTGCTGGGGCAGTCTCGTCTTGGGCAGGGTCGGTGAGCTCCTGAGGGCAGCCCTAGCCGCGGCCTCCTGCTCACTGTCCGGCCAGCGGCAGCTAGAGGCAGGAGTCGCCCTGGTGAGAGCCCTGAGGGAAGTGGGGCTGCGGTACCAGGAGTGGCAGAAAACAATCAGGAACTTAGTTTTTGAGTGACAGCCAACTGACCATCTGCATTTTGCCCCTTGTAGCGATATTGATTTGTTATTTCACTTATTACCTGTTTCTTTGCCTACGCCTTTAGTCAGGCTCAGTCGTCTTTGTGACTTCTCTTCAGTTGTTTGTGTACATTGGTAAGACGACACTACCCCCACTCCCTGACCACCTTGAGGCTAAACACCCCCAGCACTCTGCCTTTCTTTGAACGACACATAAAAGGCAGCTCCTCCGCCTTGTCTCTGGCGTCCCCAGCTTGAGAGGGACAGGGAACTATTAGAGCAGGCCCAGAGGAGGAAGTCTGGAGTACCTCTCCCATGAGGACAGGCTGGGAGGATTGGGGTTGTTCAGACTGGTAAAGAGAAGGGTCTGCAGAGATTTTATTGCAGCCTTTCAGTATTTGAAGGATAGCTGGAGAAGGACTTTGTTAACAGGACGAGGGGTAATGCCTTCAAACTGGAAGAAGCTAGATTTCAGTTGGATACTAGGAAGAAATTCTTCCCCTCGAGTGTGGTGAGACCTTGCAATGGGTTGCCCAGACAAGCTGTGAAAGCTCAAACCTTGGAAATATTCAAAGCCAGATTGGGTGGGGCTGTGAGCAATGTCAGGGGATTGGAACTAGGTAGTCTTTAAAGTCACTTCCAACCCAGACCATTTGTTGTGTGTTTCTATGATTATGCAGGAAGGCAATTCTAATTTTCTATATACAACAGTGGGCCCAGATTTGACTTTTTACCATTCAAGACTTAACAACTGGGGAGTAAATAGCTCTGTAAAGATGCTGCATTACTGCTCAGATAGAAACTAATCTAGTGGTTGAACAAAGGAAGTAGGTGCACAGGCACCTTAGTGATTTCTGTATAATATCAAATAGCATGTGTGCAGTCCTGGTCCCAGCGTCACAAGGAGAGCTGAATAGTCTTGAAAGATGGTGTTGGAGGTGATCTCGGTACCGTCTGTCCAAGGAGACTAAAGGGTTTGAGATGGGAATTAGGCTGAAAAAAGTTAACATGAGAGAGTTCTGTAAAATCATAAGTGATATAGACCAGGGAATAGAGAATTGCTATCTACTGTTTATTTCAATGCAAGAACTAGATCTCTATTAAAAGATTTGCAGGTAACCAGCTTGGAGCAGACAAAAGAAGTGAACTATTGGGTGATGCACACAGAAGTTATGGGGCCTTTTGTATAGCATGTTGCAAATTGACATTTCGTTTGTATCCAGACAAGGATAGCCTAAAAGTAAGTATTTATTTTGAAAGTTACTGACTGAAAAGCTACTAGGCCTCGAATTGCTGGAGGATACATGACTATTTTGTCAATTTCTCACTTTAAGCTTAACACTTTTCTCAGCTTCTCTGGACTTGACTGTACATTTTTCAGCTGGGATACTAGATTGGAATCTCAGTTTTGAGAATTATGAAGTGCTGAGAAATTCAATACATGGAAGCAAGATGGAGTATAATTGGTGAAACACTAGGCACTGTGTTTTTACAAGTCTGTTTTCTTGTGGAGTGTAGGAAGAGGTCTTGAGACAACAAACATTGGTTTCTGCAGTATTCAAACAGTAGAGGTGCTTGGTCTCTATAGGGACATTGAGAAACTTTTGCAATGTGACTGTTGTGTGGAGTGTGGGGGGGGTAAATTTAGTAAGAGATTAATCCGCTTGCATTCTAGCCGAGTCCTCAAGAGATCAGAGGGGCTAGATGTGGCTGGACTGATCTTTTTAATAGGGGTGCCAGTTAGGATGCGTTGCTATAGGTCTGTCACCAGACACACTAGCAGCCCGGTTTTGCTGTAGGTTGGGTTCCCTTCAAAGGGGGCAGTTGGATGCACAAATGACATCACAATTTCCCATGATTATAGGTCTTGCATCAGATCTAGGAACAGCCCAGTTTGCTATGGGTCCCGCTGCATTTCAGCAGTCACATGCACAAATAACATGGTTTATTTACATGTGCAATACAGACCCTTTAGGATTGCTGGTGATAGGAACTTAACTGCAGAAATCACTGTACAGCTTTAAGAAAATACAGTTGTAATTACCTGAGACAAAATACACTCAGTAGCTCCGAGGAAGAGGACAAAGCTTGTCAGTATGTCTCTAGGACTTTGTTGTTGAATTCTTGTCCACATACTGAGTTTCAAAAAGGGCTAATGTTTATACCTTGGTTTTCTGTTGTGTGAAGTGTGGGGCTGGGACTGTAGCCATATCACTAAGTGAGCTTTTTGTTGCACAGATGTTTCTTTCAGACTTGATGTCTTCTGCTGGGAAAAATCAACTTCGGGGGCTGGGGGGGAGCTGGGGTGTGGTGGTGTTGGTTGGGGAAAGGTTGATTGTGGCCCAAAATAGTTAACTGCTGTGATACACAAGACCAAAGGAATGTCGGCCACACCTGGGCCCAACCAACATTTCATTTTCAATCCCATCGCAAACACGGACAGCTGGGCCTCCACTCAGTTGCAATGTATGTTTTAGACCTGGATGCTAATCAGCAGTTAATGCTTTCCTATTTCATAGAATCATAAAGGTTGGAAAAGACCTTTGAGATCATTGAGTCCCACTGTAACTGAACTACCATGATCACTGAACTATATCCTGAAGTGCCTCATCTACACCTTTCTTGAACATCTCCAGGGGTGGTAACTCTGCCACCTCCCTGGGCAGCCTGTTCCAATGCCTCAACGCTCTCAGTAAAGAAGTTTTTCCTAATATCCAATATAAGCTTCCCTTGGGACAATTTAAACACATTTCCTCTTGTCCTATTGCTAGTTACTTGGGAGAAGTGGCCAGCACTGGTCTCACTACAATCTGCTGGCAGGTAGGTTGTAGGGAGTGATGTCTTCCCTTAGCCTTTTCTTTGCCAGACTAAATAACCCCAGATCCCTCATCCACTCCTCATATGATGTGCCCTCCAAACCCCTCTCCAGCTATGTTGCTCTTCTCTGGACACACTGACAGACCTCAATATCTTTTTTTATACTGTAGCACCCAGAACTGAATAAAGTACTCAAGCTGTGGCCTCACCAGAGTCAAGTACAGGGACATGATCCTGCTGGATCCCTACTCCTGCTGAAATTTCTAATAATTGTGCTTCCAACAATGACTTTTCATCTCCTTACTGAAAGAGTAAAGGGCACATTCTAAAGTGTCTGTTATTTTTCCGAGATACTATCTTTCAACTTCTGAGCAGCCTAATGCTATGTCAGACTCATGACTTTCAGGGATTCTCTTCGGTGTGTTGGGTAGCACTGAAATGTACATTAACGATCAGATATTTATCATTGCTGTTCCTTGTGGAATTACTGTGTTCATTGTCACATGTATGTCCTTGAACTGTTTGTTTTCCTTGCATTAAGAACTAGAAGTTGTACTAAGGAGTAGACATGTTAAAGGTTAGTAGTTCCCCTGCTGCCTTTTCTATACCACAGATGTAGACTGTACTAGCAAGAGTATGATAAGCATTTTATCCTATTTAAGTTGATGTGGGACAAGGATAAAGGGAGTTATTAAGCTTTGGTTCTTGATAGTTACAATAGTGAAGAGTCTGAGAGAATGTTCACAATCTCTTTGGAAGCAATCCTCCCCAAATCACTCTTTCAGATTCCATATCCATAATAATCAGGAGATGAAATATATAGTAGTATCTGAAGCAGTTATAGAAATAGATTTCCTTAGTGCCTTTTAAAGCAAGCTGCAGAATTGCTTCTTGTTGATTTTTGGTAACATTACTTTTTTTTTTTTTTTTCTGATTATGAACTTCTACTTCTTTTGAAGAACAAAAATACTACCCCACTAATTGATTGAGATTTCACTTTAGAATTTTGGAAACACATTCATTTATTTGTGTAGTCTGTCCTCCCAGCTGCATTGGTAGAACCCAGCAGCTGGTAATGTTCATGATAATGCTTGGTAACCAAATAATTAAGTGTCGATGAGCAAATTGTTATTAAACTCCAGAAACAGCATCTTGTTTTGATGAGTGCAATAGTTCGTGACACAACTGTTTTAGTTTGCAAGTTTAGAAAGAGAAAATAATTTGATAGATGTTTTGGTAAGTGCAGGGATGTATACTTTTCCTAGACATGATCACTATTTTTTTTTAAAAGCTAGCAATAATTCAGTTTTGAATTATTGCATCTGTGCTATGACACAATATTTCTGTGCTTCAGAGTTGCTCTTCTTTTACTTGGTTGCGGTTTTTGTTTTGTGTATGAAGTTTGAGTCTTTGGTCTCTGAGGGTGATGTGATTTGATCATTCCTTGTGCAGAAAATCCATTTAATTGTTGAGGATTGCTGAGGGATTACAAGTTTCTCTTGACTTTAAAAAAAAAGTTGAGAGTAGGTAAATAAGACTTCAATCAGACAAATAAGACATATTATTGAAACAATATAAATAAAATGACACCTTTAAATGAGTTCACTGCACAAACAAGAAATTGTGTTTATTTATTTAGATTTCTGAAAAAAATTTGAGAAGTGCAAGCCGTTATCTTTAGACTCTCGCTTTATTTTTGTTTCACATTTTTTAAATTTTTTTTTTTAAATAAACACTAAAATAAAAAAAGCCAATATGTAACAGTATCACTGAATTAATTGTATTTGAGCTCTAAGCAAGCTGTGAAATCAGCAGGTTTTCCTGGTGAAGTTCAATCAGATATTTCCTCATAAAAGCCGAACCATTAGGTTGATGTGTTGATTAGTATTTGCTGAGGTGGTGTACTGCTTTGACAGTACTTTGCACTTCATTTTTCAGTGGAAAATTACAGAAATTTCTCCTTAGTAATATTGTTGATGAGACCCATTTCACTTTTGGGCCTATAGAGCTGTTATCTGTTCTAACTTGCTTCTGTGCTGTAATAGTAGGTATCTTCTTTTTGTTCTTTCTCTTTTAAATTGGTTAAGAATTGTTGCATCCCAGGCTCTCTGCCAAGAGAAATAAGCTTGTCAGTGTAACTATACTCAAATCTTTGAGTGATATTAGATCTAATTAGATACTAGATTTCTGAGGAAAGAGTACTGCCTTTTCACAAAAGAATTCCCGTCTTTTAACTGAACGTCCCTCTTTTTTTTCATATGCTGCATAGAGAGTAGTCCCAATGAGAAGGAATTTGAGATTCTGGTTGAGGAGAAGCTCAACTTGAGAACTGAGTCAACTTGAGTCAAGAGAGGTCATTCTCTCCCTCTATTCTGCTCTTGTAAGACCCTACCTGGAATACAGTGCCAGCTATTGAGGAGGTCCAGAGAAGGGCTACAAAGATGATCAGAGGGCTGGAGCACCATGAAGACAGGCTAGAGGGGTTGGGGTTGTTCAGACTGGTGAAGAAAAGGATCTGAGGAGGTCTTATAGCAGCCTTCCAGTATTTGAAGGGGGCCTACAGAATAGCTGGAGAGGGACTTTGTAAAAAGACATGTAGTGGTAGGACAAGGGATAATGACTTCAAACTGGAAGAAGCTAGATTTAGATTGGACATTAGGAAGAAATTCTTCCCCATGAGTGTGGTGAGACACTGGAATGGTTGTCCAGAGACATTTTGGAGGATCCAAACTTGAAAGTGTTCAGAGCCAGATTGGATGGAGCAACCTGGTCTAATAGAAGATGTCCCTACCCATGGTGTGGGAATTGGTACTAGATGATCTTTTAGGTCCCTTCCAACCGAAACCATTTTATGTTTCTATGGGAATGCGTTTTTGTGAGAAGGTGACTGATGAAAATGCCTATCTTCATTGTTCTTTTCTGTATGTTATTCCTCTAGATCTTGCTCTGAGAAGTCCTATACTAACATGAAGTATCTGCCTGCAAGCTTCCTAGCAGTATTAGCTAACATCTGTTTATCTATTGTGTCTCCAGCTGTACCAGCAGAAACATTTACTGCCATACAGATGTCTCTGAATGAAGATTGACATCTTCTGCAGTCTGCTCTTTAAATTGTATGTGTGACTGTTCCATAATGATTTTTGATCATAAGAAGCTTAAGTGGTGGTCTTTTCAGTGACATGTCTTCTCTGCCTTCTGGCAGGTGACAATAATAAGAGCATTGACATTTCCAGCTGGCATGGCACTCTAGAGGAGGTGGGGGTACCCTGACTCAGTTGTGATTTGGCAAGTTACAATGGAAGCTGAGGCTTGTTTTGTGTTTCCACTGATGTTCTTCTTGGGAAGGCTTTGTGGATGTAACAATAATCAGAATATTGAGGGTAGAAGACCAGGCTAAGCGTTCAGAAAAGTGAGTGTATTATTCAGATAGAGAACTGGGATAAGAGGATTAGAACTGCAAGGAAGGGTGTATTCAGATTCCCTGAAGGTAAGCACTCATGTGACCAAAGCTTTCCAGCGCTGAGCTTTGGGTTGGTAGGGGCTGGAGGGTTAATACAGACCACAGCAACCTTTCTGATAGCTGAAAGTTGGAATTAGAAATGAGTGGAATAATTTGTGTGATAGAATGGGAGTTGGCCCTGAAATTAGAAAGAAGAGTTCATTCTTTAGATTTTGGGTGCCTTATCTTGATGTCTGAAGGACTGGGCTCACTGCTAGGTCTGCAGAACTTGTGTAACAGAAAGCTGTTGCCAAAAGGAGTTTTCCCCACGCTTCTTCCTCCTCAAAGTGCACATTTTATCCTTGTGTTTAAATGAGTAACCTTGTTGACCTTGCTTGGAATCTTTATCTACAGAAGGGTACACCCTGCTGTTGGTGGGATTAATTTTGTGTCAGGATGGTTCTTGAAGTGGCTTCCCCTGGGGCTGGAGGATAGATACAGACCTGGAAAAGGAAGGTGGTGGGAATATGCAAGGAGAAGTGTACAGAGAAGAGGCATGGGAATGTAGCCCTGCCTTTCAGAGGCCAGTAGCCATTGGAGCAGCTTAGCTGTTGCTCTCTGTGTTGGATGTTTTCGTCATGCTGTATTGATCTGGCGGTGTGCTGTAGTTTCTTCCGATTGCTTCTTGGAGTTAAAGGGATTTTTTTTTTTTTCTTTTTGATGGAGAAGTTGACTACTGAGTGGTGGTGATTATCATCTGAAGAACTAGAGCTTGACCAGAGTTAAAAATGGGAAATTGTCTCTCTAGTGGCATGAACAGTTTTTTTTCTGCCCTTGGTGAGAGCTGGAATGGAAAATAGAATTGACCTCAGGAAAGAGAGCTGGTCAGGCTTTCTGTGAGCTAGGAAGTCACCTCCCTATGTGACAACCCTCCATCCCTTCTGGACATACTGGAGAAACTGTTGTGTAATAACCTCCTTTTATTTGTGTGACCTAGACCTTGGCTGTTGGCAGTGCCTTTGACCTTTTCTGCTTCTTACTGGGGTGGCATGGTACGACTTTTACAGCACTTGGTGTTTGTGTCTGCAGTCTTACTATGGGGATGTTTGGAGCAAATTTGAATCCTCATTTAGCAGATGCTTTTGTCAGCAGCCATACAGGCTGGCCTTCATGACCTGCCTAATGAAAACCAGAAAGCACTTTCTCTGAACTTCTTTTCTTTCCTCATTCAGACAGGGCTGTGAAATGCAAGACTCTTTGGGTCACTTGTGCTGAAGAATACAAAGTCTAGCTCTCTTCACTTTGACAGACATTGCTAGCATGTTGCTGGGGAGTAATTACTGTTTTTGTAGCACCTCTTATGATCCTTTGTGTTCATTTGTAGTGTGCACAGGCATTTGTATAATTAATGCATTGCTTTGAAATGGTTTTTGAAAATGTAGCATTCTGTATCTATGAAGAAAATTTTATTGCTTTGGTGACTTAAAATGTAGCTAATGTTCAGTATCCATTTGTAAAGGGGAAGGGATAAATAGTCGGGTGTTTTTGTGGTATCATGAAATATTAGTGAACCTTAATGTGAATGAAATGCTTGAACTCCTCTGGGTTGAGAGATATTAAACTGTAAGAGTTTGCCTTCATAGCATAGAATGATAAGTCTGACAGGGGACCTAATTAGAATTTATTTTCTGTATTTTATAAGGTGCTAGTAAGCTCTGCATCATTATAAGTAGAAAGATAAGCTTCGAAGCTGATAAATTAGTGTAGACAGATTTTCTTCTTCCTCTCCAACTGGAATGAATTATGTATATGTGTGAAAGGAGTCCATTCACCAACGGTAAAAACTAATATTGTAATTTGATGGTAGAGGGAGCTAGATAGTTTTTAAGGATAGAATGGATCACAGGGTAATGCTGCTAACTCTATAGTCTTATGTTGAAACTATAATTGAGGAGAAAATACATCTTTCATACTTTAAATCTCTAGGCAGCTTTCTCTTTATTTTACATGCATACATTGTTAAGAATCTTCTATATTTTATGCCTTTTTCTAAGAAGAAGCTAACTTCCACCTGATGCCTGACTCTTTTTAACAGTCTGGTGGTATTGCCACTACAGATTGATCTTGCTCAGTCTTGTTTCATTTAGTATTCAGGAGACAACAGTCTGCAGTTCAATGATGATTTCTAGTCATTCTGTGTTCTGAATATGTATTTGTATAGTTCAGCCAAAATGATGATCCACCTCTTTTGTTCAAAACGTGTATCTCAATTACCTAAATACTTACCTGTATTTTTAATGTTTATTCTTAGATCTAATAAAATATAAAAGCTAATTTTGCACTTTGCGTGAAATGAAATTACGATTATAAATAATGTATGTTTTTAGCAAATAAATTTGGAGTATGTTTTTGTTCCGTTTTTCCCATCTAGAACTGTATTCAAGTTGCCTTTACCTCCAGTGTTTCATCTATGTTCAGTTATAAGCTTAACTTTTGCAAATGTGTGGCTCGTAGACATTCTGTGAATTACTACCTTTCACTTGTCCTTCAATGTGAAATGCTTAGTTACTGATTATTAACCAGATTAATATATTTTTAAGACAGAAGGGCCGTCATCATCTATGTGGACTGAAAAATACGGTCAGTAATGTCTGCATGAACTTTCAAAGGTGTTGTCCCAGATGGATAGATGTCTTAGGGTGTCCAGAGTTAGCCAGGGAGCTTTCTGGATCATAGAGGAGTAGTAGGAAGTATACCTGCATTTTTTTGAGCCCTGGCTGGTAACTAAAAAAATATTTTTATTGCGGTCTTCTAAAAGGAAATGTTCTCAACCAGAGTTCCCAACACTGTGTTTGATTGCATCAGTGCAACTTACAAAGAGTTATGTCTGTCACTAAATGATACTGAACTCCACCTGGTTATTTTTCTTCTTTGTTCATCTTAGGCCAAAATTAGTTATGAAAAGGAGCAGAGGCACAAGCTGCTAAAGCATCTTCGGGGTGAAGATACGTGGATGCTTGCTGACGTAAATGAACGTGTGGAACAACTGGAAAAGGTGATGCAGTGTAAATTATGGAACTGTGTTATTATCTTTACAGCACGTTCATATGAGCAGAAGCCTTTGAGGGCTTTAAGATGACCTTTACAGCCCTCTTGATTTCTGAATTCTTTATGCTTTGATATTAGCTTTTTTAAAGTGGAAATAATCTTTACTCACAAGAAGGAAAATTTCTATCATTCAATTCCAGTTTTAATTTCTGACAAAAGCAGAAAAGCAAATGCTTCCAGACTAAAGTTGTGCCATGGTGTGCTGGTTTGAGGCTAATTGGAATATATTAATGGAGAAAATTATATTATAGGCTGTGAAAGGAAAACAGTGGTGATGTCTACTTCACTCATAGGCTTGCTGAGATGTTTAAGAATAAGAACATAAATATAGATAAGACAGTCTCTCAGTTTTTCTCTGGGAGCTAGTGGGTCCTCTCTTCTCTGCTGAATAATTTAACCATTCTACTTCTACCTCCCCTGGCCAATCCTGCAAATTCACCTTGTGCGTAAGGCAAACCCTGGGGTAAGGTAGAGAGGTGAGGAGAAGGTGGAAGGGTGGTTGAGAGCCCCTCCTGGGGACTCTGATTTCTGGGAGGGGTATTGTGTTTCCGTGTTACCTTTAACTTGTCTATTTCTGTAAATTTTCCTGTATATTGTGTATATATCTGCTTGTACATTGTGCTAAGCTGTAAATATTACTTCAGTCCTTAACTTCCAGTCAGCTGAGTCTACTCTGGGTCATTTTACAATGTGTGGGTGGGGAACTCCCAAACCATCACACATGGGAAGAAATCTGTGTAGATACTTCATCAAAGGACAGATGTATATTGATGCAGTGATTCCTAAGGAAGATTTCACTGAAATAAACTCAGCGTAGAAGATGTTCTGTATATAGTTGTGCCTTTCTTCCCATGAAAAAGATTGAGAGGAGGAGGGAAAGTCAATTATGGATGCGAGGCATGCCCTCCTCGTTCCACCAGCAATAGAATGGTAGGAGTAAATGTGGCTATGTCCAGCTGTGTATGTTTTATCTTTTTCATTATGGTTTGGTAAGTAGGTTGTGATTGCTTTTCTTGTATGTGGGTGATTTGCTTTATTCATTTACAAACATTTACTTATAGGAACATTCTGTGCAGAAAAAAAAGAAAAAGGATAAACATTCAAAAAAAGCTAAGAAAGAAAAGAAGAAGAGTAAGAAACAGAAATCTGAAAAGAAAGATGACTTACTTGATAGTTCATCAGTAAGTAAGCAACTTCAAATGCTTCAATTGACATTTTTGAAATCTGCACCATTTTAGTGTCTTTGGGTACACATCATTAGCAAAATTAAGACTCATTCTTAACATTTTCTGTTGGGAAAAACTGTGACAATTTGTCTTTTTAATATACCAAGTATTTAATCAATTGAAAAGATGCTGAATGCTTGTGAATTGAATTAACTTATTAGAAACTAAGGCATTTATAGTTTGTCAGTCAGGAAAAAAAAATCCTTATTCTAGGATAGAATGGAAAAATTCCTAGGTTCCCTGTGTCAGTATATGGTAGAATGATGTATCTAAAAGTGCAAATACTTGGCTTTCATTTTGAACTTGAGTTGCTGCTGCCGTTTCCAGGGATGTTCAGTCATGGAAACTCCCAGCAACATGGGAGCTGTCTGTAGGTCTGAAGGAAGGGTCAAATTTCTGCATTTGAATCTATAAATGGATGCCTTCACGTTGAGGGGTACTCTGACAAAACAGTACAGAGACCGCCTTATAAATCCGAGTGCTGCTTTCTGGCTGCATCCTGTATAACATCTTGCTAGCAGGTCAGGTAGCACTAGATTTTTTTTTTTTTTTTTTCTTTTCGGAGGATCTCTTTTATTGAGTGAAAGAACATCACACTGCAAGTAAGACGATATTTATTTTCCAGGAACTGATAGCAGAGGTGAACTATGCTTTTCACTCTGGGAAGTAATGTAAGGCACATGTCCCACATTTCCCATGAGAGTTGTCAAAATCCTCAGATCACATCCATGAGCCCTAGGATGCAGTCCTGGCTGATACCTTTTTACACCTTTACAAAGTAAACCTGACATGTTCATCTAAATAACAAAGAAACTTTGTTCAATGGAGTCCTATTTGCTTCAAGTGTAAAATCTCAGTACGATGTTTACAAGTGCAGGTGTGGGAAGTTGGATAATAGGAAGACACAGCATGTACAGTGCTTGATATTGTACTGTTATTGATTTCTTTTTTAATGTAAAATATAGTTAATAATTTAGATTTTTGTTTTGCCTTTTTGCTTTTTTTTTTTTTTTTTTTTGGAAATGCCATAAAACCAACTGTTGGTTTTATTTTTATTCTGAAATTTTTAACTTTAGTCCTGTTTACTTACTGTGATGTGCTCATGAAATGTGGTGGAATGTTCCTGATCACAAAGGAACAATCTCCTTTGGGAATATCAATATTCCATTTTTATTATCAGTATTTTAAAATAATAGCTTTATATTAGTAATGCTAATTTTGGTTATCAATATACTTAATATCAACATATATATGTTAAGGTGTTGTTTACATAAAACTGTTGTTTTCAGGATTCTTCAGTTGAATGGGTTGAATCAAATGTGTCACAGTCAGATAACACAGAGAAGGCTTGGAAGGTCAACAAGCAATCACATGCTGTGGAAGAGCCTTCCCTGCAGGTGAGCAGTCTGATAGCCACTCCAGAAATAGATTCAGCATGACCAAATGTGAAATGTGCTTAGATTTCTTGACAGCTCTTTTGCAATGTATTAAACAAAACCTCTTTTACAGACAAAGAAATATAAATCCTTATGTCTGTCATGATAATTTATACTGCAAAACCAATTTCAAAAGCATTTATTGTATAATGTGTGCTATGGGCTTGTCTATTTTTGAACTGAGAGTGTGCTTTTGAAAGAAATTTCATGGTCATCCCTACTTTCTGCATTGTGGCTCACATTATGAAGAAGTCTTAGAGCATATAAATCTGTTTCTTATAGAATTAAACTAAATTAGAAGATAGGTTCTCAAAGTGCACCTAAGGTGCTCCATGGGACCAGTCCTGGACTAGTCCAGAGTGTGCTTACTTAAAAATCCAAACCTAAAGAAAAAAAATGTCAAGCCCCCCAAAATTCTCCAAACCACAGATTCAAAGCCTATATGCAGAAGTCAGAACCAGACTCTTTTTGGTGGTCCCCAGTGACTGAACCAGAGGCAGCGAGCATGAACTAAAACATAGGAATTTGACCACCAGAAAAGTGTTTTACTGTGGGGGTGACCAAACAATGCGGGGGGTTTGGACCAAATGTCCTCTAGAGGTCCCATACACATCCAGTTCTGTTGATATATGTTGCTTGCTAATGTTAGCAATCACTTGAACACAGATTATTTTTCAATTCCTGCTCTTCCTTAGAGGACATCCAAGAAGTGGATTGTTGCATTTTACCTGTGAAACTCTCTGGTGTGTTGCCTAATGCAATTTTTAAATAACAGAGAATGTGTGTCATGTAGCAAGTCAGACTCAAACCCTGCTGAACGTAGAAGAATCTTCTACAAGGACATGTTTCAGAATGAGTGTAATCTTCGTGCCACTCCCCTATCCCCTCCTCCCCTCTCCCTCTTAAAAAAAATTTATTGGGGGTACTGGTAGATAGTAGCTGAACATGAGCCAGCAATGTGCCCAGTTGGCCAGGAGAGCCAATGGCATCCTGGCCTGGATTAGGAACAGTGTGGCCAGTGGGACAAGGGAGATAATTCTTCCCCTGGACTCAGCACTGGTAAGGCCACACCTTGAGTGCTGTGTCCAGTTCTGGTCCCCTCAATTCAAGAAAGATGTTGAGGTACTGGAACGTGTCCAGAGAAGGGTGACAAAGCTGGTGCGGGGCCTGGAATACAAGCCCTATGAGAAGAGGCTGAAGGAGCTGGGGTTGTTTAGCCTGGAAAAGAGGAGACTCAGGGGTGACCTCATTGCTGTCTACAACTACCTGAAAGGAGGTTGTAGCCAGGTGGGGTTGGGCTCTTCTCCCAGTCAACCAGTAAAGAACAAGGGGACACGTTCTCAAGTTGTGCCATGGAAGGTCTAGGCTGGATATTAGGAGGAATTTCTTTACAGAGAGAGTGCTTGGCATTGGAATGGGCTGCCCAGGGAGGGGGTGGAGTCGCTGTTGCTGGAGGTGTTCAAGAAAAGACTGGATGAGGCACTTTGTGCCATGGTCTAGTTGATTGGCTAGGGCTGGGTGATAGACTGGACTGGATGATCTTGGAGGTCTCTTCCAACCTGGTTTATTCTGATTCTATGATTGTTATTTTGATTGTGACATTATACACAGAAGTGTTCCAAATGCTTATTTTATAGTGTGTACATCACTGCTTTTTTGAGTTTTCATGTTTTGTGTAGGTATATCTAGGCTTTTTATGTGCTAATTCTCCTTAGACAACAATCCTTATTTTCAGAATGTCCTCAGCCAGGCTTAGGCTTTGTAAATGCAGTTTTCTACCTGTTATTGTGGATACCGTTCGCAGAGCTTAGAGGTGTAACTGTTGAATTTGAGAGTGCAGTTGGTGCCTGGATATTCAAGGTTTGAGCTGTGCCCCGTTATGATTGCAAATGTTGTATGCACTAAGAAGTCATGAAGTCAGAATTAGCAAGAGGGAAAGGAATTGGTCCAGACATACCGTGTTCATTTAAGCACATAATAAGCAATCTGTACAGTTTGCATGTTTACTTGTCTTAAATACACGATGAAGATGTGTCTCTGATTGCAGAGAGACATGAAATTGGTTTGTGTAAATGAATTTTAAAAATTTTAAAGATGGAAATTCTTAAAATCATATTTACTCTTCATTATAATATTTAATAGGTGATTGTAAAATCTATACTGTTTATTCTACTTAACATTTGCCAGTTGCACTGGTTGGATTTGTACCTAAGGCATGTTTTTGTTGAAAATACAAACACCAATTCTTTGTGTTTATTTTAAAAGAGAGAAGAATGGATGAATTTAGATTTCATGTTGTTGAAAACCACATCAGCAGCAGCTGTCAAAGGTGAAAGAAACAAAGAAAAAGTACTGGAGCGTCAAAAAGCTCAAGAACTTGAGCAGGTAGGAGAAATTAATATATTAACATTTTCTGCATGTTACTAAATCTGTGTGATGAATGAACCAATGAATAGGTTCAAATACATGTCTTTATATAGTTTTAAAGCTAATGTCTGATGTGATAGTGATTTTTAATTTAACTATTATTCTGTTTTGGATAGGAAGGGTTCATACAATAAGCTTATCTTGTGGAGAAAAGATTTGAAGCTATCTTCTAGGTAGGGAGAAAGCCAGTGTCATTAGTGCTGAGTTCTTTATATTTGAAGAGCTCAATAACAATGACAGACTGTTTGTGTGGCCTTCTGCCCAGTGGTGTGTGTATGAAAGGAACATCACTGTTTTGTGTGATTAAAGCTTACCTCAATAACTGTGTTAAAGCCTTGGGTGCTGAGGCTTGTTCCTGGTGAGAGAATTCTGATGTGTTGCTGTGCTTTTCATGCCAGTTTTGCATGAACACATAGACAGTCAGAATCTGACTGGGGAAGGAGTTTCTTTTAATAAATTAGTTCTGTGGCTGGCCACTTTGTTCATTCAGCTCCTTAAATAAGCTGGTCTGAAAACAGTTGTGCTTATGTCTCACAGTAGGCCATTTGTTGCTGTTAAGTTTTCCAGTTAGTTGTGTTGTGGCTAGGAAGCAAATTGACCTGGAATTCTGTTATTATCTATCTAGTATGCAATGCTTTGTGGTTTGGGTTTTTTGGGTGGGTTTTTTTGTTTGTTTGTTTGTGTGTGGGGGGATGGGGTTGGTTTTGTTTTGTTTGTTGTTGGGTTTTTTTTTTTTTTTTAAAAAAGGATTAATCTTTTTGGTTTTATTCCCCCCACATAGTTTTTTTGCTGAACTTTTTTTTCTGTACTGTTGAATGACCATTTAACGTGGAGGTCTTAAATCTCTAGAATGTTGGAATGCATTCCAATGCATAAATGCATTCCAGTGCATAAATGGTTAATGACAATTTATATGTATTCTTGGTCCTAGAAGAATATGACTTACACAGATGGTCCAACTCAACCATTTGCTTTCCTTACATGTTTATACTTTTGTGTGTTCCACATCAGAATGTCTGTCCTTATTTTGATATCCAAAACAATGTGCACAGTAGATACATCCGGTATGCCACTGGTGGTGAACAGTTTACGATGTAACAGAAAAATTCAAAATGCAGTGTTGGAATGCCTGGATCAACCCTTGTCTCTAGTAAGCTTCTTTGACTGCTTCCAGAGAAATCAGTTGAGAGAATCATAGAATCATAGAATGGTAAGGTTGGAAGGAGACCTCAAGGATCATCTAGTTCCAACCCCCTGCCATAGGCAGGGACACCTCCCACTAGTACAGGTTACTCAAGGCCTCACAATAAGTGATCTAGTTTGAGGGTGAAAAGCAGTAACTGAAGTAGAACTCAGAGCCCCCATAACAGCAGTGCTTCAGACAAAGGTAAATATTCCTGGTACACTGGTAATGCAGTCAAACGGTAAAACTGTTCCTGTGTAAGAAGAGTTTGATAGCTTTGACTCAGGATGGGGAATTATGTTTATTTTAGACAGCACAAGTTACGAGGAAGCTGTTCTGTTTCCTGTTAAGTCTCACAAAACTTATCAGATATTCTAGAAAATACAAAACCTATGCTTATGCACACATTAAAGTAATTTCTGTTTTAGGCCATGCTCTCTGAGAGAGAACTCAATCCCTATTGGAAAGATGGGGGTACAGGTTTGCCACCAGAGAAGGATGAAGCAACTTCAGTTAAGAAAGGTAAACAGCAGCTTTTAGTACTAATCTTAAATTTCTGTCTCCAGGCTCTGGTTTCTGTGTTGCTAACAAGTTACTGATAATGTCAATGTAAAGAGAGTATCAATAGCATGTAGTAAATTAATGTTTGGTTGAAAATTTGATAATGAATTTCAGGTTAATATCACCGTCTATTGGTTTACAGAACTTATTTTCACTGGTTTTTACTCTTTGAGTGGTTTGACCTTCTATGGAATTCTCCATTTTGAACTAATTAAGGGAAAGCATGATTTAACCAAGACAAGATAAATTGTTGTCATCTCATTTGATTACTTTCATTCCATTACACAAATTATAGTTTTAAAATATTCAACCACAGAAATCTGAGTCACATGAAAATGAAGTACATTACAGATGCAGTCTGTGAAAAATATTATTTCTGTAACCTTTTCACTTTTTTCTTTACACTAGGGTTATCCAGCCTATTTTCAGCAAAAGCAGTTAGAAAATGTTTTTCACAATGTCACGAAGCATTTATTTTGTGATAAGAAGGGTCCTTGTATTCTGTCAACAGGGAACAGTAGGGTCCCTGGCTTTTCTCTTTGGGAACCTTTCCCTGTGCACTGTCTCTCCTGCAAACCATTAGCCTCATGCTCTTTTCTAGGAGTCACAGAGATCTGTGATCTCTAAGAAGTGACAGACATCAGTGAATATGTGTCCTGAATGTTAAGACCTCTGTTAGCTTGTCAAATGGAAAGCAATGAGCACTGATTAATTTTCTGAAGAGGGGAATGGACTTTTTAATGTAAGGNAATGCTAAGATAATGTGGAGAGCTTCTGGCCACTTGTGATCTACTTCAAACCAGAAATACAGAGAAAACCGCTTGCTCCAGAAGTGTTTAAAAATCTTCAGAATTTATTTTTAATAAACCTGTCTTCCATAACAGTATTAACTCCTTAAGGCCTGCCCCTCTACATAGTATGTTAGAATCATAGAATTAGTTAGGGCTGGAAAACCACAAGGATCATCTAGTTCCAACCCCCTGCCATGTGCAGCGAAACCCTACTCTAGATCAGGCTGTCCAGAGCCTCACCCGGCGTGGCCTTAAATACCTCCAGGGATGGGGCCTCAACCACCTCCCTGGGCAACCCATTCCAGGCTCTCACCACTCTCATGGCGAAGAACTTGCCAGTAAGAAACAAGTTCTGAGGGTTCAGCATTTTATAGTCATGGGATGAAAGTTAGAAATCATTGAAGAGACGGGATCAGAAAACCTTCCCAACAGCATCTAACACGTGAGGCTGTAAGGGACTTTTCTAGTACTCATTTTCCTTTCTACTCAATGGCTTATACCTTGCCTTTTGCACAGCGACTCATTTTCACAGAATGTTGCCTTTCTTGTAATGCTTTGTAGGGAGCTTCACAATACCCCATGATCTTAAAAGCAATATAACTTTTTAAAAAAATTCTTTCTTGCAGTCAGTGGAGATATTTCAGTCACGATTAAAAGAGGCTGAAAAAGTTGCATCTACAAAGAAAGATTATGGTAGAATTGGAAGATGGAAGAGAAGTGACTATTCCAAAGGTGAGAAAGAGAAGACAGAACAGCATGTGAGAAAGGAGACAAGAGATGGAGATGATAGGAACATGTGTTGGAGCTATACTAGTGAGAAGTATGGCAAGAGACGGGCACAAGAAGACAAAGGTTGTGAAAGAGGTATGTCAAGAGAGGACCAAGGACATGGACACAGTAGCACAGACTCAGTGGCGAGAGACTACAGCTCCAAAGCAGAAAAAGACTCTGATCAAAAACGAAGTTGGGAAAAAAGTTCATCTGTAAGCAACATGAAACACAAATTTCTGAAACCCTCTGATGATGATTTATCGTCTTACAGTACATCTAGAGACCACAAGTCACAACAGTCCTCTTCCAAAGTTCCAGCTCACAGCTCCTTGAGCAGTCGTTTCCAAAAACCTAGTGAGGATACTCCACTGTGGACCAAAACACACACAGAAGATACCAATGAGAAATTAATGTCTGATGAAAAGTCATCAGGTAGTAGGGAACAAACTGATGACAGTAGTTGGCGGAGAACTTCAAGTTATGAGAAAGAGAAGTCCCCACAGGAGTACCTGAGTGATATACCTGAGACGAAACCAACATTAACTGGCAGTAAACCATCATTTTCTAGGTATTTTACAAATGTATTTTCTTGTCTTTTATTTGCTGTATTTTTCATGGGAAAGTACATTGGAAACTCTATGTTCTTTGTGTCAGATCTCCTTAATTAGAAGGAGGCTAGCCTTCCAGCCTAGGGGTGGCTAAAATGAGCCACTGTAGAAGTAATGAACAGCCTGTACTTGCCCTATCTCCTCAGCATGTTCAAGAATTGTTAATGATAGATTATCTTCTACTTCATTATAAATGTTCATTCACACTGCAGTAAAACTGGCCTCTTGGTCAAAAGCCCCGCAAAACAGTATCTTAACTGTTGAATTTATAAAAGACAGGCTTGAAATGTTAGAAAATGCTGAGTAAAAACTCAGCTAATTAATACAATAGGGATAAGTTTGCCAGCAGTGAGACAAACTCATGTTAAAGTAGTAGCATATGAAAAATAGTAGAGGGTATTTGATTAGAAAAGTGAATTTTCTTTGAAAAAGAGGAAAAATTGAATAAGAGAGGGAAGGGAAACACAAATGTGTGTTAGGAATTTTGGTTTGCATGACATGCTTTAGTGAAAGTCAACATAGAGTAGTGGGGAGTGGTGGTCAGAAAAGTTGTAGATAAGTGAGATTTTGCTCTGCTCAATGCCACCTGTATTACCAGTTTGCTGGTTCTTCAAGTGAGTAGTATGGTTATTACTGTGAATGCTTTCCTTCAGATCTTCCAATAATAGGTAGGCATGTGCAGAAGTATCTTTAAGTCAAGATGGTGATTTAATTGCTTGAGGAAACTGGACAAGTAAATGTTCTTGGTAATAGGATGTAAGAAGGATTATTTTAATTGGAAACAATATTTGATGAATCTCATGAAGGTGTAATTCCTTCTTTCTTACATGCTTGTGTCAGTTATTTGCAGAAAAACTTCTTATAGCAGGATTATGAATTTAATGTTTAGTTGTTAGATTCTTGCAACAATACCTTGAGTGTATTTATTTTATTTAAAACAATTCCATCACAGAATTGTAGAATGGTCTGCGTTGGAGGGGACCTCCAAAAGTCATCTAGTCCAACCCCTCCTGCAGTCAGCAGGGACATCCTCAACTAGACCAAGTTTCCCAGAGCCTCATCAAGCCTCACCTTTAATATCTCCAGGGATGGGGCCCCAACCGCCTCCCTGGGCAACATGTTCCAGTGTTCCACCACCCTCATAGTAAAGACCCTGTTCCTAATATTCAGTCTAAATCTGCTCTTCTCTAGTTCGAAGCCATTGCCACTTGTCTTATCAATACAGGCCTTTGTAAACAGTCTCTCTCCATCCTTCTTGTAGGCCCCTTTCAGGTACTGGAAGGCTGCTACTCGGTCTCCCTGGAGCCTTCTCTTCTCCAGGCTGAACAACCCCAGTTCCCTCAGCCTGTCCTCATAGCAGAGGTGCTCTAACCCCTGATCATTTTCATGGCCCTCCTCTGGACCCTCTCCATCAGGTTCATGTCCTTCCTATACTGAGGGCACCAGAACTGGATGTAATACTCCAGATGAGGTCTCACTTCTGGTGGCAGAATCACCTCTCTGGATCTGCTGTCAGTGCATCTTTAGATGCAGCCCAGGATGTGATTTCACTTCTGAGCTGTAATCACACACTGTCTGCTCATGTCCAGCTTCTCATCAATCAGCACCCCCAAGTCCTTTTCCACAGGGCTTCTTTCTATCACCTCATCCCCCAGTCTGTATTGATCACCAGAATCTTTGTCAGTGACATGGACAGAGGCATTGAGTGCACCCTCAACAAGTTTGCCGATGACGCCAAGCTGTATGGTGCAGCAGACACACTGGAGGGAAGGGATGCCATCCTGAGAGACCTGGACAGGCTGGAGAGGTGGGCACAAGCCAACCTCATGAGGTTCGACAAGACCAAGCGCAGGGTCCTGCATCTGAGTCGAGGCAATCCCAAGCACAAATACAGGCTGGGTAGTGACTGGCTGGAGAGCAGCCCTGAGAAGAGGGACTTGGGGGTGCTGGTGGAAGAAAAACTCAACGTGAGCCAGCAGTGTGCATTTGCAGCCCAGAAACCCAACTAGATCCTGGGCTGCATCAGGAGTGTGGCCAGCAGGGCGAGGGAGGTGATTCTCCCCCTCTACTCTGCTCTGGTGAGACCCCACCTGGAGTACTGCATCCAGTTCTGGAGCCCCTGTTACAAGAGGGATGTGGACATGCTGGAGGATGTCCAGAGAAGGGCCACAAGGATGATCAGAGGGCTGGAGCACCTGTGCTATGAGGAGAGACTGAAAGAGTTGGGGCTGTTCAGTCTGGAGAAGAAGAGGCTCCCAGGTGCCCTTATTGTGGCCTTGCAGTAT
This sequence comes from Ramphastos sulfuratus, assembly GCA_013399055.1. Lineage (NCBI taxonomy): Eukaryota > Metazoa > Chordata > Aves > Piciformes > Ramphastidae > Ramphastos > Ramphastos sulfuratus. The sequence goes on along the minus strand of WBNM01022387.1, from coordinate 84,854 downwards.
CTGAAGGGGGCCTACAAAAAATCTGGGGAGGGACTTTTTAGGCTATCATGTAGTGACAGGAGTAGGGGGAATGGAGCAAAGCTGGAGGTGGATAGATTCAGACTGGACGTGAGGAGGAATTTCTTCATCATGAGAGTGTTGAGAGCCTGGAATGGGTTGCCCAGGGAGGTGGTTGAGGCCCATCCCTGAGGTGTTTAAGGCCAGGCTGGATGAGGCTCTGGCCAGCCTGATCTAGGGTAGGGTGTCCCTGCCCATGGCAGAGGGGTTGGAACTAGATGATCCTTGTGGTCTCTACAAACCTTGACTGATTCTGTGATTGTTCTGGCCCAGGTGCAGAACCCTGCACTTGCTCTTGTTGAACCTTATGAGGTTCACCTGGGCCCACCTCTCCACCCTGTCCAGGTCCCTCTGGATCACATCCCATCACTCTGGCCTATAGACAACACCACTCAGCTTGATGTCATCTGCAAACTTCCTGATGATGCACTCTGTCCCACTGTTTACAGAATTGATGAAAATATTAAACATCATGGGTCCCTGTATGGACCGCTGAGGGACACCACTTGTCTTCATCACCATCTGGACTTCAATACTTCAAGTATTTGCAGATACTTCACTGTGTATTTGTAAAGAGAAGTTGTTCATTTAATGAGTACTGCGTGATTAGCCAGAAACAGGTAGCTTAGTTATGCAGTTCTTTGCATTGTATAGGTTGGGTAATTTTTTCAAATTTTACTTGCGATCTTTCCTACTTTAACAAGAACCAATGGAGTTTACATTTCTTTTGAAAGCAGAAAGACAGATTGTATGAAGTTCACTTAGTATAATTTATTATTTATTCAGTTATTAGTTTTTAAAATGTGACTTTGAGTACACATCATGGCAGGAGTAGTTTGCATTCTGGCATGAATAGTTTGTATACACTGTGGGAAGTCACACTCATAAGCGTTTGTCATGTCTTCTTTTAGGATTTGCCTAGGTGTTACTTCACTGGAAAATGAGAAATACATCTTTATAGTTGTTTTAGTTACTCTGAAAAAAAAGATCTTGTAGCATTAAACCTGTGATGTATGAGACATAGTAGACGTTTGAATTTAGTGATCCTCTTTGTTTTTCTAGAGATTGCCCAAACAGATATTGCTCTGACTTGCCTGGGGTTTTTAACCACTTAAATGTGCTCTGTAAACTTTCATGACTTTGCTCAGGTACAAGGTATGCACAATCCACAGTTATTTTCTGTCTGCCTTGAGTAGCACATTGATTTCCATATGAAAACACAAGTATTGAATGAGCTGGGAGAGTGCATCTGTGTGCAGTTCAGACAAAGTAAATACACACTCAGAACTACATCTAGAAAAACCCTGCCAAGAAGCTTCTTTTTTACACACAAAAGGCGTGATTATGCATAGTTAGTCTTGTCCTTCATTTGAAATACCATGCACTTTAACACCCCCCCCCCCTCCAAATTTAACTGATTAACACAAATAATCAGTGGAAATGTCATATAATCCTTTAGTAAGTCTACCTGCATTTTCTGTTTTGTTTCCTCCATGACTTCCAGGAGGAAGCAAGATCTCACAGCTGTGTTGGTACAGCGAATGGAATTCTGACGTCAGTATACTTTATTTGGCTGTGGTGATCTACTGGTTTGGACTGTTTGGCTGTTCGGTTTTTTTTTCAGTTGCCTCTTTTTTTCATGTGTGTGTGTGGTCTAGGTGTGGGGTTTTAATTTTTTTTTTTTTTNTTTTTTTTTTTTTTTTTTTTTTTTTTTTTTTTTTTTTTTTTTGCTTTTGAGAATGGGGAAATTATGGAGCTGGATTTTGCTGTGTGTGTTTATCTCAGTAAGCGTATATCCAGCTGCATGCTCACTCCCTCCTGCAGAAGGAATCAGAAGCAAAAGGCGAAGAAATTCCTGTGTCAGTAAAGACATTTTAACTAGTGAAGAGACAGAAAAAAGTGATACAAAGGCACTCACTTGCCACCTCCCATGAGCAGACTGATGCCAAACCAGTCTCTGAGTAGCAACTACTTTGGAGAGGCTGCACTCCTCAGTTTTTGTTACGCAGCATGGAATATCCCTCTGGCCAGTTTGGGTCAGCTCTCTTGGCTGTCTCCCTCCCAGCCTTTTGCCCACTGCAGCCAGCTTGCTTGGGGTGCACAGTGAGAACCAGAGAAGACCTTGAAACTTTGTAAGCAGTGTTGAACAACAACCACAACCCTGGCGTGTTATCAGAGCCGTCAATGTCCAAAGTGTGGCACCATACAGGTTGTTATATGGAGAGCATAAACTCCATCCCAGACAGACCTAGCAGAGTGTGTAATTATTGAGTAGAAGTTAGTGATACCATTGCCTCATTTTTGTATAAAGAAGCCACTACTCCTTTACAGTTTTTAGCTTTTGTTGTTAAATGAGTGGTTCACTTTTTATTGCAAGTATGAAAGCTGTACCCTTTAGCTTTTGATTACCACATATATTGAGTGCAGTGATAATTGTAACTGGACAAAGCTGCAGATTTGGGGAAATTGAATTGTGTATGGAAGTGGTTTGCTTATTCAAGCTCAAAGAATTCAATTATTATGATAGAAAAGATAATTCTTTTCTTTTCCTCACAGAAAAGAACTAAGCATAGAACCTATTTACCTGAAAACTTTCTTTTGCGTATGTTTTCTGGTTTAGTGCTATTAAGCCCAATTGTACATCTTCTTTGATATTTTAATTATATTTTTTAGCCAATACAATTGCTGAGATGATTTATTAGTAAAGTGGTGATTATTTAGGCCTGGAAAACCACATAGCTTCTGCTTATTGACTTATTTATTTCCCAGTTCTTTTAAGCTTTTGTGTGTCTGAGATAGCATATGACCTGTCTTCCTGTTTACTTCACTAGGGAGTTGTAGAATTTTGTAGGAATTTTGGCTTTTGAAATATTGCAGGTTTGAATATAGTTATCCATTGGGAATAATTGATGAGCTGCTGCTTTCTTTTTCTTCCTAAAATTTCAAGTCTTGGAATACATGTGCTTGTCACATGGTGGTGGTGTCAGTCACAGAAAATAAATCTGCATTGATGTGAAGGCTTGGATTAATAGGTGTTACTTGTTCAGTTCCTCATCTCTCATGCTGACAATGTACCTTTAAAGTTTTATCCCTTATAAAACACAGAGTTTCTTCAGCCTATAAATCAAAGTGCTTTGAACAGTTACGACACAGGTAATTAAAAGTGTTGATTGGATGTCCAAGGGATCTCCCCAGAGGATAAGTCCATCCAGCTAGCATTTGCTGAAAATCACAGTAATGTGGCTGGTTCAGAGTTTAATTTGAGGCAAGATAAAAAGCAAATATAAAAGGTCTCTAGTGTTGAAAAGTTCAGATGGTTCAAGCTCTGGCACTGATTTTAAAAAAGCATATAGTATGAAGTAAAAAACATGTCTTCTCCTGAAATAATCTGCCTTACTTACCTACAGGTTAAGGAGAAGTGAGAACTTCATCTTTGAGAGTTCTGTTTCTGGCAGATTTAATGTAAATGTTACTGCTGAGTTTTGGGGCTTTAGATTGGGCATCTCCAAAGCAGACAGAAATAACTGGTAATTTCCTCAGGGCTGAGGAGATGTGACAGTTAAAGGTGATGCCATCTTCAGAGTCCTCCATAAAATCCTGCAAACTTTTAACTGTATTGAGTAGTGAGTGAGTTCTCCCTCCCTGTGCCCAAGTCCCCATATTCTTTACTGTTAGAAATTTCACTTTTAGAGTTAGTTGGTTTTAATCTTTCCTAAGTTTGGAGAAGAAAAACCAAACTTGTCATCATTCTTAGAGACTTTATTTATTAAGAATTAATACACTGACATTTTAATATTAAAATTAAGATACAGTGCTATTTATTACTAGCTGTAGCTTCTCTAGGGGTCTTGATATTTTAAATACTATACCAGTTAATTTTCCATGGAAACTTCACCATATCAGCCCTAACATCTTTAGAAGCAGAGAATGAACTGTGGGCAAGTAAGTATGGGCATGTAAAGAGTTTCCAAGAGATGGAAGGCCATTTGATGTACAGGAGAACTGGGAAATGGGTGATTTTGCTTTACCTGTGAAGTAAGAACATGACCAAAGCCTGAAAAGAGATTTGCAGAATGGTTTAAATTACTCTTTCTGCTCCTGTTTTCCTTGCTTTTTTGTCTGCTTATACCTGCTACTGTCTTTTGTCTGTTTTTTCACGCAGAGAAAATGTTCATAGATAGTGCTTTTCATTTTAATTGTTCTCAAAAGTAAATGGAGACATACTTGATAAAAATTTTATTCTGGCCTTTTGGTTTGAGTCCTCCGCAACTTCTGCAAAGACATTTTTGTGATACGTTGTTACCAGTTTTTTGACAACAGGAGCACACATACTGGTACAGTAGGCATTTAATACTTAATTATTCAGGTGATTACTATATTTTGTTTTCTGTGCATTTAGTGCTGCTGGTGTTTTACAGCTTTACATCAAAAGATGAGCCACCTCGGGTCCTTAGTGAAGAGGAGATGAACAGACTGGGAGCAAGGATTGTTAAAGCAGAACTCATGGGAGATATGGTAATGTCTTTGAAAAAATGTCATGTGTCCTGGTTTCAGATAGGATAGAGTTAATTTTCTTCCTAGTGGATGTTTTACAAGTGCTTATTCTGAGTAGCTGCTCTTTAGGAAGTATTGCTGAAATGTTTTGAAGTATATATGAAAATTGCATTTTTAGAGGTGAATCCTGTCACCCTGAAGCATTGTATTATTTCTTTAAAGAAAGACAAATTTTTGATGCAACTGTTTGTCTTGCCTCTCATGACAGGATTTGTACCAATATTTGCATAATTAAGAAATAATAAATAAGACATGTTACAACTCTAAGTGTCAAATTAGTCTTGAGAGCCATTGATTCTTTGATTTGTGGCAAGTTTTAGGATGTTTGGTTTAACAATTCATTGCTGGATAAGGACACAGTGTTGATCTTTGACAAATTATCATGTAATTTAAATTTTGTTATGAGAAACTGTTCATTTTGCAAGTACTTTATTTGGAAACTGATTTTATATTTTGAATTCTTTTCCTAGGTGTATATAGCTTTACAAAAGCTATATACACCGGTACAAAAATTTTGCTCAATTTACAAAAATTGAGCAAATATACCTTTTCTAGAAATCTTGTCCATTCAAAATCTTACTAGCTTCAAAAGTGAATTAAAAGTAACCTCAAGCAGTAAGTTTTCTACCAAGATGCAATGAATGTTAATGGTTAAAATAGATGTTTCCATGTTTTAATCTGTAGCTTTCTGAGTTAATATACAAAAAAATACACTAGTGGAAAAAAAAAATGTTTAGGAATATAACTATAGATTTGTGAGGGACTAGTGTTAGTCACTTAAATCAGTATTTTAAGACATTTTCTTACAGGCCAAAGTGACTGACTCTCAGTCTGCATGCTAGTTTCTATAAAGTTTTCCAAAAATTCTTATGGAGAGTAGCAAGAATTTGTAAACTTTTTTTTCTTTCTCCCCAACTGCTCAGATTCAATAGCACTGTCCGAAAAAAAGGTTTGGACACAAACGTGTCTTTTCTTAATATGACAATAACCAAGTAAAAGTAGTTTGAATTAAAAAAACCCAGGTGTTTCTGTGGGGAGAGTGCAATTCTTCTATTACTTCTATTATTAGTTTTATTGGTATTATTGGTTCTTCTATTACTTCTATTACTGGTTTTGTTTTCACCAAAATGTAGCATAAGCCAACTTTACAATTTTGCTGTTGATTTTATGTAGACATTTTTCTACATATGCACTCCAAATTAGCCTAGCTGAACAACAAAAAACCCCACAGTATAAGTAATAAAATTACAAATCTTTGCCTTGCTCCTCTCTAAATATTTTTTCATGGACTTTATCTGATCAGATCGAAAATGCAGCTTGTTTAAACAAGTTCATCACATACCAAAACAGATGGTTATGTGACAGTATGTCCTGGTGACCACAGCTCAAAGCTGACCTTGTGGGACAAACCAATTCTGAATCTGTTGTTGTTTTTTACTTGCTGCTTGGTGTTGGCCAGATGACTTAATTTAGGGTGGCAGGTATAGAGATGATTGTTGGCGTACCATCAGTGAAACTGATAAAGTATTCCGAGTAGAAATGGTTGTATTTCTGATAGATTAATAGGTTGCCATCTAGCAATTCCTAACAAAGAAAGATATTATAAAATACTTGTGTTTATTTAACAGACATATGGATGAGAGAGCAGGATCATCCAAACCAATTTGTGCAAAGCTGTAAACAATTTTCATTTTCCACCTTTTGTACATTTTAATGCCTTAAGTCTTAAGTGCCAAAGGTGGGTATGTAGCATAGAGATATGTGAAACTGTGGAGTAAAAATGTCTGAGATATTTACCTAGCCCTATTGCATACATATATGTGTGGATTTTTTTTTTATATATATATATATGTATGTATGTATGTATAAATAAATGATAGGATGTACAGTATAAGATGGAAAGGTTATACACTTGAAGTGTTCGGTCTTCCTTAACTTTCTATACATAAACAAGTGTCTATGCTTAGATACACAAAGTGTTTATTAGTATAATGAAGTAATACTTAAGCATAGTTTTTCTGGTGTTTTTATGACAGTATTTGTTTTTATCCTTTCAATACCTTTGTTCTGAACAACTTTTATTATTGCCAGTAAAGAGTTGTGTAAATTACATTGACATGCTTTCTTTAGTCTTTTATGTCATTAGAGTTAAAAAAAAAAGTGCAAAACATGAAGAAATGGAATGATTAATTCTGATGTAAAGGTCTCTCAGAGTTTTAAATGGTTAAACTAATGGAATGCAACCACTTCCTTTGAAGGAATTAGCCTCAAAACTTCAAGAAGAACTTGACAATGCTCGCAGATTGAGAGAGACTCAAGGGCAGATTCCAGCAAAGTCTGGAAAAGAGGTAAGGGGAAATACTCTTCTTTTCCTTGTGCTTACACGACGGTACAGACAGATAGCAACTGAATTACAGAGAACGTGAAATGTACTTAAGAAAATTACAAGGTGTGAATTTAGGTGAGTTGCTGTTGAAACTGAATTTTGTGGTAAACAAAACTTTCTTGATTTTACTTTTGCAACTTCCATATGTTTTTGGGTTTTACTGGTAGTATTTTCTAAACAATTATGTTTACCATGAATTAAAATAAAACTGATATATGTTGTGTTGTTGACCGTGCTGACTGTTAGATAACTGTGATGTCTCTGAAATATCTGGCACTTCAAATGTTGCTCTGTTTAAGGAGTGATATTCAGCAAATGGATAGTAATCTTCTTCCATACTAACTCTAATATAGCTACAAGGCAGCAGGGTCAATACCTTAATTTATGAGCTCTGTCCTCGTGATGGTGAGGAGACTTAAGCAAAAAATAAAGTTCTTTTTAAATTTGAACCCAATTCCACACTGAAAATTCAGTTGAAAGTCAGCTGAGTTTGCAAAGCTACCAATATTTTTTTTCTAAGAGGCTTCATCTTAGACCTCATACATTGACTTGTGTCTCTCCAGACACACTGAATTGAAGTTAATGTGTGGCCTCTTGCTGACTACATTGTGACAAGAATATTCAAATTTCAAACATTGAATTCTCAAGAATTTTAGATTACAGAAGCTCTGTGTAGGTGGACTTCATTGCAGTGAAATTCTTAGGTGCATTTTTAATTCGTATGTAAGAAACCTGAATGAAATAGGTTGGAGTTGTGTGATTAAGTTGTGTAATTGTGGATAAAGTGACTGACCACATCAGTCACTTCAGTACATCAGTAGCAAAAGGAAGACTATGTCCTGCATTCCATCTAAATGTGGTTGAAAAAGTCAATAATCTTAGCCTGCCTGCCTTTTTATTCCTCTCCTGTGGCAGCTTGTCTAAGCCCCTAATGACTACCTTAGTGTTGTGATTGATACAGGCTTCCGTTGATGATTGAAGAGATGCAGAAACAGGGCTCTTTCCTCTGTGAAATGTCTTGATTGCAAAGTGTCTACCCTTGTGTATTCAGTGTTGGCTTTCTCTGAAGCTCAGGGTCAACTTCTTACATGATTCCAGGAAAGAGCTTATTTTATGGACCTCTTAATCTTGGAATGTTTATTTTTCTGTTAGTGTTCATCTGTCATGCAGAAACAATCTTCTGTGGAAGCCAGAACTTGTTGGCACACCTACTGGTTTGGACTTTCCCTGGTTGGCATGGCTAGTGTCATGCTGAAAGGTCTTAAAACATGACTGTGTCTTATTTTAACTTTTCTGTTGGAAGGACTGAGGAGACAAATTGGGAAGCAGTGAAGGCAATTCTGAATGCATCTCTCTAGGAAGTTTCTTTTCTTCTTGATTAATTGAACGTGGATCAATTTCCCAATTCAGTTCACTGTGTGACTGAATGAAGACTCATGCTAGGATAGAGAGATGTGCTTGGGCAGCTGAGCGTTGTACAAAGGACAAGATCAATTCTTTCGACAGCAGTGATGGTTTATGCTGCTTTAAACTGATCAAGAGATTAAAAGTGAAGTGGTAGCTTAAATTCAGCATTTATTTATTTGTTTGTAAATGAGAATAGAGGCAAATCTAGCTTAAATAAATTGATTTAGACAAGAATTCTACCCCAAGTGACCTTAAAAATGTGATTTTAAATGTGATTTTTCAAATAGTGATGTTTAGTGTTTAAAAACCTTTCATTTATCAGCTGATACATTTCACCAAGCATTCATAGAATCAAAGAATGGTAAGGTTGGAAGGATACCTCAAGGATCATCTAGTTCCAACCCCTTGCTATAGACAGGGACACCTCCCACTAGCACAGGTTACTGAAGGCCTCGTCCAGCCTGGCCTTGAACCCCTCCAGGGAGGGAGCAGCCACAACCTCCCTGGGCAACCTGTTCCAGTGCCTCACCACCCTCACTGTAAAGAACTTCCTCCTAACATCCACTCTAAATCTTCCCTCTGCCAGTTTAAACCCATTGCCCCTTGTCCTGCCATTCAGATCCTTATAAGACCTTTTTGTTACTAGGTTTTGTTTTGATCAAAGTCAGTCACAGTTTTAAGACCTGCTGTTTATGATGCATTTAGATGTTGCAAGTAAGGGATTTCCATCTGAGGGATACCAAAAGCATGAATGTATACATCTTTCTGAACTTAGAATATCAAGAAAACTGTGAAAGATACTGAAGCAGAAGAGAAGTTTATAGCTGTGTCCTGAGTAAGCCCACTTGGGTAATTGTAATTACCTTTAGAAAGAGCATAGTTGTCGTCTTTTCCTTTTTTTTTTTTTTTTTTTTTTTTTTTTCCCCTTCTTCATTGTTCTTGGGAATTAGTGTATGTTTTCTATAAAATGAAGTGAACACCCACTAATAGTACTGTTAAAGGTTTTCTGTGTGTGAAGGTATTCTGGATTAAAATTCAGTACAGATTAAAGCATGCTTAGATTCTCTTGATATTAAAAAAACATCTTTTTTTCTGCAGTATTGAAGTATTTTGACTTTTTTTTAATGCACTGCCAGCCTCCATTCTGCCTAACATTTGATTTATTTTCAAGTGCTACCCTTTTGTGTGTCCAAAGAAAAGATGAATTTTTTGGTTTTTGTTTTTTTTTTTTTAATTGAGTTGCTCCTATGTTATTTGTGGCTTCAAAATAAATTTATAAATGAAATTATTTTGCTTGAATTAAGATGTGAATTTTTCAGTAAAAACTGTTTGGTTTTTTGAAGAGGCTAATTTTTATCTGCATTCCTCTTGAAGCCATGTGCATAGTTGTTATCTTGCTTCTTTAGTACTTCATGAAAAGTTTTGGGGAAGGGAATTTTGTTTGGGGATATTGGTTCACTGAAGGTTTTTAATTTTTTTCACATTATTTTATTTTCCCCACATTTCTGCATCATCATAAATATTTAATTTCTCATTTGCATTTTTTGGGTACTTCTTTCCTGTAGCTGTTGATTTTTTTTTTTTTTTTTTAAATAAGTATCTGTATTTATAAATAAATAAATATACAGTCACACACATATGAAACCTAAATAGAGGATAAGCGTTTTTAATAGCCTCTGAAACTGTGCTATCATAAATATTTTTCCTAGTTAGTTGGGGTAGGAGAGCTGAGAAGTAGTGCTATTTTTCAGGCTTAGTGCCTGAATACGCAGTTAAAAAGATGCAAGTCTTCTGCTCTTCAGTAAGCAGGACTGTGAGAGGACACCACTATGCCATAAGCTGCAAAAGCTCCTCAGAAACTTCAGCATTTGGAAAATAACTTCTATGTGTTAATGGTTTACCATGGTACAGTTTGTATTCCTGTTATCTGCAAGTGCTGCTCAACTCTATACTTGAATGCATTGGTCTGAGGCTGTTACCTATGCCATTGTCAGGACCAGTTGTAATTTATGTAATTTATGCTTTTATTCTCTATTCTTACTTAATATATCTGGAGCATTAGTACTCCTTAAGGGCACACAATTTGCAGAGCTTTTTTTTTTTTTTGTGGTACAGAAATTGGAGGGTAAAATGCAAATGAGCAAGAGGCGGGATATAGAATATTTCAGTCAGAAGGGACCTACAGTGATCATCTAGTCCAAAGTGAAAAGGCTGATGTAAAACTAGTGGAAAAAATGTGATCTTTCACAGAGTGGCTGCTCTAAGATGTTGTGAATGCTGAGAGCTTAAGCAGATTCAAGAAGAGACTTGGCAAGTTCATGAAAAATAACCCCCTTGAGGATTGTAGGCGAGTAATGTCTGTCTCTTAATTACTGAGGCACAAATAATCAAAGGCATTCAGTTTTGGCTAGTGCTGGAGAAGGCATTTTGGGCTTTGGTTTGATACACTATAGCTGCTTTTATGTTTTAGTGTGTGCATGTAGAAAATGCTCTTTATGATCATTCTAAATAATTTATGTGCCTGGCAAGATCACGGACCAGATCCTCCTGAAAGCTCTGCTAAGGCAAATGGAAAACAAGGCAGAGATGATTGGTGGTAACCAGCAATGGCTTCACCAAGGGCAAATCTTGCCAAATTTGGTGGCTTTTTATGAAGAAGTCACAGCGACAGTGGACAAGGGAAGGGCAACTAATGTCATCTACCTGGACTTGAGTAAGGCATTTGACTCTGTCCCACATGACATCCTGGTGACCAAACTGGAAAAACATGGACTTGATGGGTGGACCACTGCTGGATAAGGAATTGGCTGGATGGTCGCACCAGAGAGTGGNTGCAGCCTGGAGAAGAGAAGGCTTTGAGGAGACCTTATAGTAGCCTTCCAGTATCTGAAGGGGGACTACAGGAAGGCTGGGGAGGGATTATTTACAAGGTCTTGTAATGTCAGGACTAGGGGCAATGGGTTTAAACTGGATGTTAGGAGGAAGTTCTTTCCAGTGAGGGTGGTGAGACACTGTCACAGGTTGCCCAGGGAGATTGTGGATATTCCCTCCCTGGAGGTGTTCAGTGCTAGGTTGGATGAGGCCTTGAGTGACCTGTACTAGTGGGAGGTGTCCCTGCCTACGGCAGGGGGTTGGAACTAGATGATCTTTGAGGTCCCTTCCAACCTTACCATTCTTTGATTCTATGATGTTCATTATTTGTGTACTTTGCTTCTTCAGGTTTTTTCTTTTTTTTCATGCTTTCTTCTCTATGGTCCCTGCATAAGAATTATAGCCAAATGTACTAAATGAAAAAGAGCTTTCTTTCGTGTTGCTGCAAACTGACTTAAATGTGTTTATTTCTTTAATCTGGTAGTATACTGACATGATACAAAATTAGGTAAAGCTAGACTTGGTTCATGATGGTGGATGAATAAGTGTAAGTGGATGCATCTTTTAAAAACTGTTTTCAATTCCAAATGGGGTGTCTGTCCTTTAAAAATAATGCTTCTCAACTGTAAGCCTGCTGCTGTGTTCCACAGCACTTAATCAGTATGCAGGAAACAAAGTAGTCTCTGCTGAGAAATTGCTAGAGACAGTTCTTAATAATGATAAATTGTGTTTAAAATACAAAATCAATACAAAATTGATCGAAAGATAGAAGGTGGTACTTCAAGGAAAATAACATGGTAGAGGATATACTGTCATACAGTATTTAAAAGAGGAGAGTGAAGCTCTGAAAAAGAGAAACAAGTACAGACTTTTCTGCTCTGCATTTGTGTGACGGTTTGGGAGTTACCTGCCCCCCTACTCTATGGAAATTACTCAGACTAGACTCAGCCAGCTGGAAGTTAAGGAATGTAAGCTATATTTACAGCTTAGCACAATATACAAACAGATATATACACAATATACAGGAATATTTATAGAAATAGACAAGTTAAGGGTAATGCAGTAACACAATACTCCCAGAAATCAGGAGTCAACCACCCTTCCACCTTCTTTCCACCCCTCTACCCTATCCCAGGGTCTGCCTTATGTGCAAGCTGAGTTTGAAGGATCAGCAAGGGAGGTTAGAAGGAAAATGATTAGTTGGGTTACACAGCAGAAGGCCAGAAGACCCACTGACTCCCAGAGAGAGACTCGCTGTGTTACCTATATTTGTATTCTTGTTCTTATACCTCTCAGCAAGCCTATGAGTGAAGTAGACATCACCATTGTTTTCTTTTCACAGCCTATAATCTTCTTTTTTAAGTAGAATATTCCAATTATCCTCAAACCAGCACAATTTGAGAAATTGTATGGAAACCACAAATTATTTTGGCATAGCATATCTTCATTTGAATAACTGAATTTTCTGTGTAAGTCCATCAGCCTTCAGTCTACTATGGTCCATTTAATAAATAAAGTGTGAGGAATAAAGCAGTGATTGGGATAGGTGCAGATATATATAAACACATAATGTATGTAAATATACACATATATTCCACAAGAGAGAGATATTCCTAAAAATAGAGCAGAAACCTTCAGAAGTTTTTCTAATTAAGGGTATGAAATGCTTCTCTGGAGCTTTTTGGACATCTGTAGAGCAATAGTTCTTCAGTTTCGGGAGACATTTTATTTTACTTTGTAGTGGGCATCTGACATGATGCTGCTTTAAAGGAGAAAACTTTTTCTATGCTACCTGTTGCATCTGTAAAAGTGACACTCTCCATTTCATTGCTTGTGTTCCTGAAGTGGAGAAAATTTAGAGTGGAAGGAGAAGTTAATTTAGCTAGTTTTATTTTTTAAGTAGGGCTTCTCTTCTCTGGTAAAAACTTCCATATTATTAAATTTCCTGTATCTTGAATACTTCTGCCTTTTTTTATTTAATTATTCTTCCTCAGTTAAAGGATTATTTTGTTTCCAAAGCAACCCTCTTAGAAACTACAGTTTGATATGTTGAAGGTCTGATGTTTAGTGTGTATCCCTGAGATGCATTAGAGTCTAGACTGAGAGAATTCTGGGCAACCTAGCTCAATAGAAGTGAATTTAGTTTTGTCTTCTTTTTGAAAAATTATCACACCATTTTTTCAGAAAGGAAACAGAATACAGCAACTTGACTTATACCTCAAATTGTATTTATGATAAAGTACCATCCATACATACCATTGCACCTAGTTCTGCATTAAGAAAGACTGGATTAAGGAAACTGCTGGATCTAGAGCTACTGTTTGCAGCACAGTTACTATCTTGAGACAAGGAAACCATATGACATCAGAAGTAGCTGAGACTTAATCAGTTGTGGGAAAAAAATACTGAAATAATATTCTATTGCTTCCAACAATGAGAATAGGGGAAAATGACAATGTTTTATTTTTCATGTTTTAAGGATTAGCCTTTTAAAAAAACAGCTAAAAACTTCCAGCCATGTCTGAGAAAAGAACCAGTTTTGTAAAAATAAACTGGTGTTTTGTGTGTCTGTATGTCTGTATGTATTTGTATACATTAAAAATTATCTATTTATTAATACTTTGGAGTAGGAAGTGAAATAGAGAAGAGAAATAATTAGTACTCCTGATGTGTTGGATTTTTTCTTAAAAAAACCCTTCAAAACTAACAATGAAAAAACCTACCCCAAATCACCCTGAAAACTGACATTCAAAATTGTGAGTATGCCAACACATTTAATTTTAGGTTTGGAAATAGAGACTATAAACACATATCTTTCTGTGACAAAAATATTTGCTTGTCACAATTTACCTGTAATATGTTTTAGTAACACATGGTTGAGTGGCATTTTGTTGTGACGTACCCGAGGCAGAACTTAAATATAGTCGTAGTAATGCTTTTAGACTTAGAATACATAAAGAATCATTAAAAAAAATAATTAAAACTGCTTCTTAGAAAAGAAGAAGCTGAAACACTTGTCTGAAAACTAGAATGCTGGGGATTAATGATCCTTGCTAAATGCACAATAAAAATCTGTGATTTCATTTCAAACTTCAGATGGTGATGAGATACAGCAACAGCTGGCTTTTGGCCTGTTTACTCTCAGATGTTTTCAGCTCATCATAATTTCTAATTCCTGGTGTTCTATCACGCTTGAATCGTGTCTGCAGGATGGCTCTGCCATTCTTTTTTCAGCAAAAGTTTGTGCTTTTCATTAATTGAGTCGACAAGCTCTAACTGGAAGAGAGAATAATGAAGTGGACATACTTAAGCAGAACAGCTTTAGTATCATTAGCATGTGTTTTTTAGAAAGAATAGGTATATACAGTTTCTGATGACTGTATTTCCTAAACACTCTTTGATAATGTCTGCAAGAGAAGATTACACCAAAGAAAATTATAAAAGAAAAACGTATTAAGACAAAGTAGCATAACATCCTGAATGTGATTTTTTTAGGAAATTGTTTTTTGCAGTTAAAAAGTACTGGAGAAATTGGATCAGTAACTACACCATGTAAAAACTTACTGACTTCAGTACAAGTCTTGTGGGCAGAGCAGATAAAACTTCTAAGAGTTCAAACTGATAGTACAAAAGCTTTAGAGTAAGCTTTGACAACTGGGAGTGAAAGCTATCTGCCAGTGCCCTTCAGCACTTGTGGTTGATGGTGCCATATTTTTCTAGCTCTGTTTTCTCCTAATACTGTGCTGAATTTCTGCGTATTTTTTAGTGCTCATATCTAACCTTTCACTGTGTTTTCCTCAGAGTAAATTCTGTGTTTTATTAAAAATTCGACACGTCCTTGTCCTCAAGAGAAAAGAAAGCGAAAGCATTTTTTGGAAAGCCTTTTTGGTTCAGTAGATACTTCTAATCCAAAATGGAATGTTAGAACCTAACTGATGTTTCTTTTGGCCCTTGCACGGCCTTGGTGAATACACAATATGAAACCTTTTTAGGCTTAAAATAATTTATTCCTAAAGACATTATAAAAAGGTGGACCATAAGTTAATTTCTTTTGTGTGTTTAATCAATGAAACATAATAATTGTGTTGAAAATGAGATTTTGAAAGGAGAATTTGATCGACTAATGAGCGTTGGCACCACCCAGTCTTTAGTGTAATTACATGTTAGATCTCATTAGCCATTGCTACTGACATAAACCAGAAATATTTTATAGCAATAGGCTGTTTAAGAGGAGCAATTATACCATACACCCATCTTCTTAAAATAAATGAAGATATTTGGTTTTGGGCCAGCACATCTGGGTAACGAGACACTTTCAGCTAGCAGCATGGCTTGCAAACTTGCGTGAGTGTGTGTGATCTTTACAGAGGTTCTTCACAGGTACTGCACTGACAACTGTGGAGGGTGAGACTCTCCACTGGTGTCTGAAATGAAAGTGCAGCTACCAATGTCAGTATTAGCCTTGACTTTCTGTTCTGCTTGTCTGGGTTAGAAGATAATATTGACTCCTTGGTTTTGCAAGTAATTTTATTTTCTTCCCAAAATAACAGAGGTGATAATGGCTTGAGACTAATGATGTGCATGAATGGAATCTTAAAAGGATGCAGAGCTGAGTTTTTGTTCTGCAATATCTAGTTCTCCACATTATTTTTAGTTTTTTCTTCTTCTTTTTTTTTTAAAGACTTTTCTACATATACTCCTTTAGTAACTTTTCAGATTGGACTACTACTCTTTCTAACAAAAATGCATTATTAAGTTCTCTCATATGCCTAACTTAGTGGGTTTTGATTGGATTAATCTGTTGCTTTCAGTCTGTAAAATTACCAGTTATGATACACACTTTGAAAATGCCTCATATACTAGAGCTGGAGTAAAGCTCTTTTCTAAATAATGAATGTTCAGACTTGAACATTTTTGAAACTTTGTGCACTATTTTTACTGGAGATTTTTATGTACTTGCTATGGAATTTATATATTTATTTAAGTAAAATCTATTTTTATTTGCATATGCCAAACTTCTGCTTATCACCTTCTCAATTGTATATTACATTTCTGGCTTTTGAAGTTTGTTGACTTAAGAACCAACATGCTGCAAGTGTTTTCTTTTTTATGATCTGAGTGCGTATGTTCTGTATCAGATCTTCTTGCTATAGAAGCAAGCCTATGTAGCTGTTACTCTTCAAAAATTGCATCCCACACCTACAGTAGCTCATTGATGACATGATTAAGTGACTAACCATTTCAAAGTATAACTAACAATATAAAATGCCAAATAGTCTTTTTACACCTTTTAAAAAGTTGTATTTGCAAGGTTATGTGGCTTCCTGATGTCCACCATTTGTTAAGACTTAATTGATTTAGTTTTTGCCATTACAAGGCACATCACTGGACACACTACAGGTTGCTCTAAGTTACATATCACTAGTTCAACTCTTACTTTCACAGGCTGGTAGTATGACTCTTACTGAATGTGATTTGAGATATATGTACTTGTACATTCTGCTCAACGATACATAATTCTGATTGCCCTATCTCAGAGATGCTCTAGGAAAATAAGTGCTTAAGGCAAATAGATTTTTGAATGCAGGGATGATTAGAGGCATTCAATATAAACGAGAGGAATAAGGAGGTCAGATTACATATTCTGAGTGATTAAGAGTTTAGCTAAAATACTCCTTTTCAGAACATAGGAACAGAGAATTGTTGAATTTAGAGAGCAATTAATTTTATATCAACAAGATGAAATTAAGTTTTTAACGTAACATGTTATTGACCTGTGTCACTTACTGACTGAGGGAAAGAGAGGACAGAGACCAAACAATTAGCAGTTATCTAAGTACCTAATAATTTTCTAATAATTAATGTTTTCACTTAGGAGCTGTGGTTTGGAGTTTTTGTTTATTTGTGTTCTTTGTTTTGGTTTTTTTTTTAGTCTCGTGCTTTACCTGTATATTTAAGACTACCTGATGAAATACTGTTAGATCTTCTAGTTCATTTCTGTGTTAGTCTGCATTAGATTTTCTAATGCCCCTCACTGCTAGGCACAAGGTCCTGATTATGGCAGACCAACTTTCTGATCTTGTAAAACCTATTTTTTAATCCCATTTTATGTTAGTTTAGTACTTTTGAAGTTTGCATTAGCAATGCTTGCTACTCTGTGTACTGAGTACTGAATCTTTCTTGGAATACTGAATTTTTAATCTAGGCGGAGGTTTGCTTCCATTTCCATTCTCATGCTGCTATTTCTGTTTGGTGTTGTGTTTGGGTTTTTTTCATCTATAAGAAACTCAAATCAAGTTTTGTACAGTGGACTGCTGTTACAGACCTCTCATCGTTTTGTTTCATAGAATGTAGAATGTCAGAATGTAGAATTTCACCTTGCTGTGAGATCTATGGCTGCATCCTGGTATGGGGTGCCGCGGAGGTGTATTTAACTACTGCGAGACGATATTTTAAAAATATTAATATATAGTTTATTAATATTAAATATTTGGAACNGGCTTGCTTTACCCTTTTTTGGGCAGATCACGGGCCTTGCATAAGGCAACCGTGTGCATCCTGTTTACCGCAGTTGCTGGGCTGACCCCAGACTTAGTGGCGCCAGGTCCTTTGTCCCTTTTCCCGCGGTTGCTCTCCCCAAAACAGAAGGAGGGAGAGCAGAAAAACATGCCTGGGCAAACCAGGACATGTACAAGCCTAATTTGGCCTGTTTAGGCCTACCACGACATGGGGGAATAGACACAACGTTTATGACATCAGTAGGTAAACTAAGTTGACAGTTGCATTATTCACAACAAATGACTGAAGCATATCTTAGGTGCTTTGAAAGCTATGGTGCATGAGGTCTCCAGGCAGTGACTACACTGACTGCTTGGTGAAATGTGCCTTTACAAACACCCAGCACTGCAGGAGGCAGATTGCTTCTTCTAAATGTGATTGGCCCATCCTTCTGCTAACTTTGGTGATGATAGGAGAATAAAAATTTAATAGAAGAAAACTGGGAAGCAGTGAATGGAAGAAATGGCTACGTCCAGTACTCTTGAGAAGTGCTAGATGTCTTCTAGATGCTTACTTCATATGATAAGAACAGACTTTCCCAGTATGCAAAGCATGTCTAGTGAAAGAAAGCAAGTTGTGTTCATAGTCCATTATCTCATTTGTCCATACTTAGCGTTTGAAAGTAGATGTTTGTTCCTTGCTGAAGACTGTTGCTGAGCTTTGCTATTCCCTCATTATGCTGTGATTGTACCACTTTAGTGTAGCTCTTAAATGAACCTTTGCAGATAGCTCACAACTCAAGCAGCCCACAGCTTTTTGTTAGCTCATTAATTACAAAAAAGTTTTATTTTCCTAGTTAGAGTTTCTGTCCCACAATATACTGACTCTGAAAATATATTTTGTCCTCTTTAACACTGAAAACCAGTTCCAACTGAGTAGATCCTGTCTCAGATACTTGGCCTGCTGACTCCTTTTGTTCATCTACTCCAGTGTCTGTTCCTCAAGTTGAGATGTGCACCTGGTGGCTGAAATTTTTCATTTCCTCCTGATGGGTTACAGAACAGGCACCATCTCTGGAGAGCTCAAAAAATAATTTTCAGATCTGCATTTTTTATTTATTTATATATTTAAAGCATTTATCTTTCAAAACCAGACATGTCTGCGTTGTTCAGTTGGGCATTCATCACTGTATAGTGATTTGTATGCTTGGTGAGAACAACTGTGTACTTTGCATATTTATTTGGCTTGAAGTAAAACTCATGTTCTCTAATTAAAGGCAACAAACAATTCCTCTCTCATTCTGTAAATGCATACTATCTTTTTGTTCCTTTCACACTGCAAAGTATATTGCTTGCGCAGGGTTTGTCACAAGATTCAGCGATATCGATGTCCTCTCCAGTTTCAAATTTAACATTTAATAGTATGTATTATATATTGACACCTTCCATTGTTTTTGTGCTGGACCAATTTAGGTGATATAACGCATACTGAATGATGTGGATATTATGTGTTGGAATTATTTTTGGGAGATTTAATGAAAATCAGCTCTTCATGGCAGCTTTCTTCTACTGATATTTCAATTTCTAAAGTTAATTCTGTTTGTAAAAGAAAAAAGAGTTGTTCAGTAGGAAAATCTTAGAATGCAAATGATGAATTCATTATTCATATGTCATATTCTCATGCTGCTATAACCACTTGAGCATCTTATTTTTTCTGTCAGAAAGCTTTAAGCTTTAGTGTGTATCATTACTGATATGCTCCTCAAAATTATCTTTTTTCTTGCTTTTTAATGCAATTAACATTCTATATTTATGCTCTGTTCTTAATTCATTTTTATTTACACAGGATTTTGATTCTGAAAGATGTCTGTACCTCTAATAACATCTTTAATCTTCTAAATTATCATGCCTGGCGTATTTGATCCACTGGATTCATCTTAGTCCATAGTGTGCTTTTACTTCTAGTCTCTAACATTACTTCACATTAATCTTTATGCTGTCTATAATTATCCTTTTATCTGCTGCTCTAATTTGTCTTTGATGGACTGCTGCTTTTTCTTTTGTTTCACTTTTTCTTCTAAAGCTAAGTATTACTGCCTTTTTTGTCTTTTCTCTGGAATATTAAATGTGAATATGTTATGGTCAGTCTCATATGCCTTGTATTCAGGGCTTTGGACTCTTTGAAATTAAGAAGGAAAACTCAAACATAAGAAAACCAACTTGTCAAAGTCCACAAAAACTTGTCAGCTGTAGGATTCTAAATTGAAGAGTTAAATATGTATTGTATCTAAATGTTTATCTTCTGCATCATTCCATGTTGCATGAATGTGAGCCTGCGGAAATCACTCATTAGAACTTAATTACTGAGTTTCCCTCCCGTGCCAACTCATTCCATGGTTCAGATACAGAAGATACTCCTCTACAGCCTGTGTGTTAGTGTTCTGGCATGCAGAAATGAGAAGAAAAAAAGTTTAACTGTTGTTACACACACATAAATGCACATAAAGTCTGGGTTTTTGATGTGTAGAACACCTTGTGAATTCCATTCATTTTGGGAAAATAACAGGCTGCTTGACAATGTCATCCTTTTTGAAATGTCTGTATTTAGAGAAATTTAGTGAAGGTACTTAAAAGGAATTAGATGCTTGTAAGTTGAGGCAAGAGTCTGAGGTTTACTGTGCCGTGCAGTTGCTACAGTTTCTCTTATGGTGCCTGTTGTTGTAGTGATTTATCTTTTTGAAAAAATACGTATACAATGTGATGAAATTTAAAGACTGAGAATGGATAGGTTGTTGCCATTTCTTGTGAAAGATTTCCATCCCTTCTCTTGTTTCAGCAACAGTTGTGGGGAAGGAGTGAATAATCTTACAAGTGTTTCTGAAAGATCCACTTTATGTGAAATCCTGAGTCAGGCATATCTTTCCATTCATATCATTCACCACCTTGCTGCTTCTTCTGTGTGTGGATTTGATTATTTCTGTTGGGAGAGCTGCCATATGTCTGCTTGGCCACCTGGGTTCGGTAGCTTTGGGACAAGGTGGTTCTTTCCCTCCACAAAGATCAGTTTCATTTCAGACTAATAAGCAATGCTGTGGACTGTTGTGGTTTTCAGTAGGAATTCTATGGTTATGTCTTCAGCTTCCAAACTTGTAGAATATTCAAAATCTTTGAAGAACTAGGGCATTTATTAAAGTTTCCTATCATGTGTTCTGGTGGTGTTAACTTCATCCTGGCCTTCTCTCTCTGCTGTGTGTAATTTTTAAAAATTACTCTTTCTTTTCTGCCTTTCTGTAGTGCCCTTTTTATGATTTTCCTCTATGTGATTATCTTGTGTTAAGTGTAAAATATTTAGCCTATGACTATATTCCTCTTTTCCACTATTTCAAACAAAACTTTGTACTTATTTAAACCCAATGTTGCAGATGGGTGAGTTTCTTCTTGTCAAGTGAAGCACTCCTTAAAAAACCATTTTGGTTTTCCCCTTATTTTGTTTTTAAAAACTTTTATTTTTTCTTTGACTTTCTTTTTTTTTTCAGCACCTTCAACTTTAATTTATTCTTTCTACTGTCAGTTACAGTACTGAGCCTTGCTAAGTCATAGGTGTTTAAGCATTACATAATTCTCCAAAGCCTATTTATTTCATGTAGTGTTTTTTACATGCAGAAATAACCAATGCTCTAGCAACTTGCATTGGTTACCTCTTTCTTGTTATTTCCAGAATACTCTGTTGGAATCCCACTTAGAAGTGTGGTGTGCATCCTGCTGGTCTTTGCTGATACTGTATTCTTTCTCCACCATATTGCCATTTGTCTTTGCTCATTCTAGTGCTGATTTTTATTTTAATTTTTTTGGTGATTGTTATGTTTTCATATTAATCACAGAATTGTCAGAGTTGGAAGGGACCTCTAAGATGATCCAGTTCCAATGCCCCTGCCATGGGCAAGGACACCTCAGACTAGACCAGGTGGCTCAAAGCCCCATCCAGCCTGGCCTTAAAAATAATAGTGCTTTTAATACTCTAGAGCTAGCTAGGTCTTGCACCTGTCTGAGCAGCATAGTGACGACATGAAAACACAGTCCCTCCCTTTGGTTGTCCCTGTCTCTAGCCAAGTTTTGTGGCAAGTGTGGGATGAAGGTACAAGGCCTTTTTTGCCTGTTTGTGGTGGTTTGGCCCTGGCTAGGGGCCAAATGTCCACCAAAGCTGCTCTGTCTCTACCCTTCTTAGATGGACAGGGGAGAGAGGAAAATATAACAAAAGCCAGTAGTAAGATAGGAGCAATTTAATAATAATAATAAAAAGCACAAAAGTAGAGCCTCGTGTGGGAAGCAAAAGTGAAGAGGGATGTTATTCTCTACTTCCCATCCTCAGATGCTGGTCAGTCTTGGGAAGCAGGACTTTGTGTAATGATTGCTCTGAAGGACAGACCCCATTGTATTGGTTCTAGTTTAAGCTTCCTGGAGCCCAAAGCCTAACAGAACAATATAATAATAGGATGCATTCCCCTCCCCCCTCTTTGGAAAGAAAGGAATTGGATGTAGAGAGTGAAAAGAGGTAAAACACCCAAAAAATAGTCTTGCTTTGATTTGAAAGTTAAAAGAAAAACTTTAACTCCCCTTACCTTAAATACATTTATTTCTTGTTACAGAAAGGTATAGGGAAGGGAAATGATACACAAAATATATATATAACCAGATCGATGACAATGGATGGAGGTAGAATCAGGAGGTGGTTGTCCCATCACCTGGTAGGGTGGCCATGTGGCAAAACAGGAGCAGCAGGAACCAGGGTGCTGTTATTGGGCAGGCAGGACAGAGAGAGAAAGAGAAACAGAAAGTTCCTTTGGGGGTCTAGACAGGAAGTGGGAGTGGGTTAACCATTGCACCTGGGATCAGGTTCAGACCACTCCCAGGGAGGATTCAGGAGGACCTGGGATCAGGTCCAGACCACCCTCAGGAGAGGTTAACCCTTTACAGCCATTGATGAATATCCCCCCTTTTCATTCTTGTATCTGAGCTGACGTCATATGACATGGAATACCCTTTTGGCCAGCTTGGGTCAGCTGGCTCAGCTATGTCCCCTCCCAAGATCTTGCCCACTCCTCAGTGTACTCTTGGGGTGGGGAAATGTTGGAAAAGCACAGCCCAGATGCTTGTTCATCGATAGCCAAAACACTGGTGTCTCATCTACGTTACTACAAAACACAGCACTAGAAAGATACTTTGAGGAGAATTAAGTCCAGCTCGGCCAAACCCAATACGCTGTAGTGATGAATCACCTTTTCTCCCTCTCACAATAAAGAAAAAACTCTATTTTGTGAAAAATTAACAGCTGAGGCACGTATCTGGCAGATATTGGAAATAAGTATTATTATTATTACAGCCAAACCAGTGTTGGACACCTTGGCTTTCTTTGCAAAATGAGATTGTCTTTGGTGATACAGAAGAGAAGCTGCTTAGCTAGGCAGTCTTTTGGTCCATAACTTGTATTTCATTTTATTTTTCTCAGAAAAGTATAATCAAGCTAGTGTACTTCAGTGTCCACAGAGTTTTGAGACTTTATTGGGGTTTCTGGGACAAGCTTTCATTAGGCAAGATGGCAGATATAAAAGCAGACATCAGTTGTTTGGTGAAAAATAGCTTCAAATTGAGATTAATAAAGTTGTTAATAACACTTGACATAGTCTATCCTAATAGCACCAGATTTAGTCATGTCCCCATTATTCGATCTAATTTAATCAACCAATTTACCTGAACATCTTTGTAGTTTAATCAAGGAGCTTTCAGGCTATTTTTAGGTTTGGTTTGGTTTGGTTTTGTTAATCTTTTTTTGAAGGGTAAATACCTATTTTTCTGATAGAGAGTTTTTATTTTATTCTTAAAATTTTATATGTATGTATATTTAAGTCTGAGAATGCCCCTTTGAAGTAGGAATATACTATATTGTATGTGTTTTGGAAGAATCTGAGCCGAGCTGGCTCTTACCAGGACATTAATCATCTGAACAGATGTCCATGGGCTGAAAAGGTAGTAACTTCCATTCTAAATAAGCAGGTAGTTGGGAGGAACAGATGGAAGTTTGAGAAGACTGAAGGCTGGGATCATAAAGGGAGTAGAGTGGAACAGCACTTAGCACTCCTGTGCTGGCAACAGTAGTGCAACTGTAAATACCTTGAAATTGGGATTGCAAAAGCTGAGATGTAATGAAGTATTTAAGCAGTTGTTTGGGAAATGGATATATTCATTGTACTCCCTGGTATTTTGTCTGAGGACTGGAATCCTAAGTTCTGTCTGGATTAATGAGTCCTCAGTGACTGTTCTTCACTTCTGCTATACAGGTATTCTAGGCCTCCTCCTCCTCTCTTTCTTTGGTGGGAGATATATTTGTAATCTTCCTGAGTGGCATTGAAGTTGAATTAGTGAATGATACTCCTCTAGAAATTTTTACAAAAGAGTATATATTTTTTTCTGAATTATGTCTGTGGCCACAGCGTATTTTAATGACCTTGAGAGTTTCAGTGAGCACTGGATCTAAACTAAGTCAACTAGAGATAAAACTTGTGAATAAGAGTGCTTAGCCCAGGCATTTAGATTGGGTTTTGATAGGGAATAGATATTAAGAAATCCATTTGGCAAAATGGAAGCAGTTTTGAGCATACTTAGAAGCATAACTCAATGTTATTATGCAACTTCAGTGAGAAAAACAAGGTACCTATAAGATCTTGAGTCCTGAAGTATAGACTAGGAGTTCAGGGATTACACTTCTCTGTCCAGCTTAAGATGACTTCATTTCTAGGTAATTCCTTGAGGCAGGTGTTTCCTTCTGAAGGAAATTCCATGAGGCTTTATGCCAACTGTCAAAGTGTTCCTATTTTACAAGGAAACTGAGGGATGTCCTCTGTGCTCATACAAGTGACAGTGATTTTACTATCCATTCACTTGCCACTGGCTGACAGACTGAACTGAAGCCAGGCAGTTGGAAGCTTGCTTCTTGGGTTCTGTTAAAGAAAAATCAATGTTAGCAGTAGCTTTCTGTGCCTAATGGTACTACTCTGTGTACTTCTTTCCGATATCCAGCATTTAATGTGTTCAGAGCTGTTCTGTTTTTCTTCTTTGTAGTATAATCTCAGAAACATTGTCAGTCATACCTAATAGGTTAGGGTTTTTTTGGTGTTTCTTCCCCTTACCTTCCATACTTTCACTCAACCAGAGGTTAGAAGCAGAATGGAGATGATTTTTTTATGACAGCATCCTGTAACATTTCTATGTAAGTTGTGACAAGGATCTTGTAATACTTCACCGCCGGTGATCTACCTTTCAGGTAGCTCCTCTTTAGAAATGTTGAACTCTTAACACCAGTTATAATAAGCATATTAAAGAAAAAATACATACACATCTGGGTTTTTTTTTTTGGACTTGTGTCATAAAAAGGTCTCCATGCTTTGTCAGGAAATAGTGATTGTGAAAGAGATGGTAGGATGTGCGTTTAGCCCTGCTTATTTTAATCAAGAAAACAGGTTAGAACGTGACCATATGAATAGCAGTAAGAAAGCTGGGTTTTGCTAAGAAAAAAATATTTCTTACTGTTATCTGTTGCTTACAAGAAAAGCAAAGGCAGCGTAGAGACTTGTGAAGTCCATGAGTTTGTCCCCTAGTGTCAAGGTCTGGAGAATAGAGATTAACAATATCTCTGTCCAGAGGAGCAAGATTTGTTCTTCTAAATTTCTGTGTTGTGAAATTAAGGTGCACACGAGACCAGGTATCACCACACAACTATTTATTAAAGGATAAAGGTGAACAAAACAGAGGGAGAGAGGGAAGAGGGGAGAGAGGAAGAGGGAACAACAGAGGAAAAGAGAAGAGCAGAGAAGGAAAAGAGCAGGGATTATTTTGCCATCAGCCGAAGATAGATATATATATATATAGAGAGAGAGAATGAGCGAGAGAGCGAGCCTTTTGTCTTCGGGGTAGCTGGTGTAAGATGTCCGCACCCTGGGCATTCAAGCCAGGCTGAAGTCTGGCAAGTCCACAGCGGTGCTCTATCTCTGTTGATTTGCATCCCTGAGCTTTCGGCCAGGAACCTGGGCTGAGTCCTGCAAGTCCACAAAGACAATCGTTATCTTTGTTGATTAGAACAAGGGAGAGATGATTTAAACTCTAACACCTAGATTTAGAATGTATATGTCTCTATCTATATAGATAGATACATACTTGTGTTTGTATTTCCTATTCTGCATGTCCTAGAATCAAGATTTAAAAAAACTAAATCAGAATTGCATTGTAATAAAAGTAGTCTGCACTGGTGACAGGTGTAGTGAAGGAAACAAAAGTCTGATCTAATGGAATATATTGAAAAGCAATAGCTGATGTTCTGCCCTTTAGTTTGTTAGCTAAAAAAAAAACCCATAAAACAAACACAAAACACTCCCAACACTCCTAGTCCACAAAAGCCCAGGAGTTGGCAGTGTGCTGCGGCTTTTCAGATGGTTTTGAGGAATACACTGTTAGCATGATGGTGGTGTATGCTCATTCAGTATTCTTGTATATTTCTTTGAGGGTTGAAGCTTTATGGGAATGAGCCCAGAGTACAAACTTGTTTCTTTTTTTGAATGGATTTGTTAACGCTGCACTGAAGTTGCTGAATATCATTTTAATGTTCTTTTATTTTTGAATGTGGAAAAGACAACCTTGTGTAATGTCTGTTTTGAATTATAGTGAACATGCAAAATGTAAAGAATCTGTTGCTTAATTTTCTGGATTTTTAACATTTACATTTAATCCATTTAGTGTGGATTAAGTGTTTCTTTTGGCTTTATTTGTGTCATCTGTTTTCAACTTCCTAAATCTGACACAGGCTTCAAGCCATCAAGAAGAGGAACAAGTGGCCCTTGTCAGAACAGATCATAGTGGAAGGGCATGGCCTGTGACTGGACCAGCTGAACCACATGAGCCAAAAGGAGGACGGAGAAAGCGACAGACGGTGAGTTTTGCAAATGTTAAAGTATAATTCTGAAATGATTTTGTAGTCTTACTTTCATGATGCCATAATTAATGGAAATGTCTTAGTGCAATGTCAAAAGGTAGTTGAAAAGTTCCTTTCAGAAGATGATTGAAATTAAGTTTTAGAGTACATATTTATTAAGCACATATTAAGTTTATTTTCAGACTGCTTCCCTAGGGATCACTTTTAGGACTTATTTAATTTAGTGCATTCAAGGAAAAGTTAAGGTTTTTCAAGTAATCACAGTCTCTTAGCCAATTAGTTTATATTACATAAAGTTATGTAAATAATTAAGATTAGCAGAGGTGAATGTTTCCAAAATAAGAAAGGTAAGCCTGAGATAGTTCTTTTTCTGCAGATCAGAAATACTGCTACTGCTGATAAAGGGAACCATGACCTAATCTTTGTAACAGAGTGTTTTGGGGGACAGTGAAAAGCTTGGAGACTGGAGCACTCTTTGGGATGGTTGCTTGCAATGCTAAATAAGCTAATACTTGGATCTTCTAGGAATAAGAGGAGATGAAAATACCTCATATTTCTAGTAGTTATGTCATAGAATCATAGAATGGTAAGGTTGGAAGGGACCTCAAAGATCATTTAGTTCCAACCCCCTGCCATAGGCCCCTGCCACACCTCCCACTAGTACAACTCACTCAAGGCATTGTCCAACCTGGCCTTGAACACCTCCAGGGAGGGAGCAGCCACAACCTCCCTGGGCAACCTGTTCCAGTGTTTCACCACTCTCACTGTAAAGAACTTCCTCCTAACATCCAGTTTAAATCTCCCCTCTTCCAGTTTAAACTCATTGCCCCTTGTCTTGTCACTGCAAGACCTTGTAAATAATCCCTCCCCAGCCTTCCTGTAGGCCCCCTTCAGATACTTGAAGGCTACTATGAGGTCTCCTTGAAACCTCCTCTAGGCTGAAGAGCCCCAACTCTCTCAACCTGTCCTCAGAGGAGAGCTGCTCCAGCCCTCTGATCATCTTCACTGATGTAGTAGAAGTAGATCAGTTTGAAGGAGTAAAAGGCACAAGAGGATGAGGAATTGGTTGTCATCCTCCTGTTGTTTCCATTTTGGAAAATACCAGCTTTCTCTGTTAATGACCATTCCCTGTGCTCCTTCAAGATTTAGTTTATTCCTGCCCTAGAGGAAAACCTCTGTTCTCTTGTGCACGCTAAGATTTTTAACATTTCCCACCAGAGGTTACCACATTTATACAAGTTTTCAGTACTATCTGTGTTGCATTAGTGTCTGTGAGTTTGCATTTCAAAAGCTTCTATAAGTAATGAAGATCACTTTTTGGAATATGCATTTTTGTGAGCTGCTTAACTATTCCAGTGAATTATTGTACATCTTTTCTTAGTGGTAATGTTGTAGCTTTGCTAGCTTAAGGGTACAAAGGATATAGTGGTTGTGGGAAGAGGTGATGTTTTCATTTAAACATATTGATGAAAATGAAAAAAATGGGAAGATATTATTTTCCTTAGGACAAGTGAAGCAGCAAACCCAGTTGTTTCTGATGTGCTTAGCTTGGCTCATGATTCTTTAAAGTTGATGAAATAATTAGGAAGTGTGTTTTATAGTTGATCTTTCTCAATGGTTAATATTTATTTTTGATATGTTTACTTCCAGATCCCTACTCATGTAGATAAAGAAAGAGTAAGGTATTTTCAGGATGATGATAGTATGGACCTGAAGGACTTGGTCAAAAATGAGAAGATGAGAACAGCAGAGGATCAAAACTCCCTGTTCATGCGTATGGCATCAAAGGTAAGGTGTTGTGTATACGGCTTTTTTAATTAAGCATATTACAATTCGAAATATCAGGGAGGACATTAGGCTTCAATGCTCTAAGTATGGCTTTTTTGGTTGAGAATTGTCTTGAATAATAATCAAGTGTCTTGTAAGTTGCTCCTGGTAGATGTTATCAATGTGATGGAAACCTGTGTGCATGCAGGAATTGTGTTGTGTTCAGTTCCTTCAGAGAGGAAGGAACTCTCCCTGTGGAATTCAACACTTTTGAGGTGAACACTTTGAGTGTGTTGTACACTAATACATTAGTAGGTTACTTACAGCCAACAAGGATGTTTTCCCTGTATTAGTTACAAATAAAAGCAGCATTTTCTTAGCGTTTAGAGGTTTCTTCCATCTAGACTGGCCCCTGGGGTCTGGTTAAATAAATGTGTCTTACTGCTAGTATTTGATTTCTTTCTTTACCTTACCTTCCAAAAAAACCCCCAAAACACATAAAACTTTACTTCAAAACCTATGCAATAATACAAACTATTAACTATAATTAACTAGCATATCTGGCATGCCAACATCTACCGGTAAATGAAAATGTAAGAACACAGTAAAACTGTGCTGTATGCATCATGTGTAACAGAGACTTACTTGCCATTTTCTTGTCTTCTATTGTATTGTCTCCACAAAGTATTTTCTTTAGAAGAGGTAACTTTTGTGAAAAATGGTGATTAGAGTGTGTGTCTCTGTAGCAAAACATAAGTGGAATGGAATTGTAAAAAAGTCTTACACTCAAATCTGGTCATTGAAGATGAGTTTGTAAATCAATATTAACGTGACTTTCTGAAATTCTTACTAGTGTGCTCACTTCATTAATTCATCCTGTCTCATGACTTCATGTGACTGCTTCCAGTGAACAATTTACAGGATTGTTTTGTGTGCTCTGATTCTTTTCAGAGACATGAAAATAAAGTGAGGCTAATTTGGACTGAGTCAGGTAATAGCAAATGTTTGCAGTGTCCCTGTGAAAACACAGTGGAGAGTTGTTTATTTTTCATGGATTTTTCCAAACTCAAATGAAAGGCCATTTGGACTTTTCTGAGAAAAGTTCATTTATACAGTAATGTTCTTGGCTTGCCCCTGAAATTTCTGAACTTTGTGAGGAGTATTTTGTTCATTCACATATTTATTGATTCCTGATCACTTCAAACTGTAAATAATGTTGGACTCTTAAAGCACGCCCAGTTTTCCCTGGTTTAGTTTTTGCATTTTTGACATTATATTAAGTAATTATTAATTCAAGAAGGACTTGCAAACCTGAATGGACATCAAATATTTCTGTATCATTTTTAGTACTTTCTCCCCTCTGTTCTTTTTTTTTCTATTCAATTTTGAAATGCTGTGAATTTCTCAAGTTCTGGTTACTGAGAAGCTGTAGCAGAGGTTCACTCAGCCCAGTGTTCTGTATCCAACAGTGGTTTCTTAGGAAAAAGGTCACATTTCCAATAATGCAGCCTTTATATACTTTTCTGGCCTTAAGCAATCTGGAAGTCTTTTATGGTACCACCTTACCTGGTGTTTCTCTTTACTTTTGGTTGGTAGATAACTACATTAACTGGAAAATTGGACTGAATATCCTGTTACTTTCTTTCCGTGGTTCCTCATCTCCCATTCTGTATCTCTGTACCTTGTGCTAAAAGATGTGAGCTGTAGTTATTGAATTGGAAGAAAAGAGAAAACCCAATCCTGAATGCATAGTATCTTTGGTTAGCATTCTTACACTGCTGGCTGGTTTCTCAAGACTTTGCTTGCTTGCAACTTTAAGGATTTCTCGGACAATGGTGAAATTTGATTCATTTAGGAATGGTGAAGGAAAGGCCTGGTGTGGTATGTAGCTGCTCTAAAAATACATATTCTGTACAACTGAGGATGAGCTTTGGCAACTAGAGTCATCCATTTATATGGTAGAGGAAAATGCTATCTAGTATTTAACTTACATAAATGCTTGTAAAGAGGCAATTATGAATAAATGTGAAGTCCATTTAGCGGGAGTTTAAAATGAGTAAAAAGAAAATGCTTGCAGGTTACGAGGGATTCCCTAGCACTTAGTGCTAACTGTATGCCACTAATGAAAACATTTAAAGGGAGTGAGTGCCTTCCCAAATGGGATAAAATTTGACTTAATTTATTTTATTTAAAAATAAATCCCAGAGTGAATGAACAGAAGACTCAAGAGCTTCTGGAAGTTAAAAGAAAAATAAAATCCAGAAATCACATCATATTTAAAAAGCGCTTGTCATGTCCAAGTAAGGACACTAGAAAAGAACATGAGCTTAGCAGGCTTAGTTGTACTCTTTGATAAGGAAGATTGGAAAATTGTCTTAAATACTTTAAGTAATTATTTTGAGTTTGTTAAAAGCATGAAGCTAGGAGTTAAAACTCACTGAAAACTAGAAGCCTGCATGAGTATAGTGTTGAAAAAACCTGAAGCAGAACATTTGGGAAAGATAAATGCATACAAGAAGAGCTTTGCATTAATATTCCTTATAAATCAGGTCAAAGTAATTGTTTTGCATGAACCATTATTTAGAGGGAGCAAGTGGAAAACCATCTCAAGGTAGTAATACCAGTAAAATGAATTTTAGCTCGAATTTATAGAAATCCATTATTTTAAAAAGAAACTTGAATTTGAGATGTGGGGTAACAAATGACAAAAATGAATGGTCCTCACTTAAGTGGTCTGAAAGAAGTCAAAGAAGTCGGGTGTGACATGATGAACTATGAACTGCTGAGTGTAGTCTTGATTCATCCTGAGGAACAGAAGATAACAAGTACAGTGTCACGGTCCATGCAGAGGACTCATAATGGGTCATTAGTGTGAACTCAAAGTGCAAAAACTCAGGTGACCACACAAGGGGTTTCACTTCAATCAATGGTACACTTTATTGTTTGCCCATAAGATTGTGTGCAATAGGTGTGGAAAAGTGAGAGGAAAATGGGGAAAGGTAATTTAGAGTAAAGTGAAGAGAGGAAAGAGAAAGGTTTATTGCTGCCACCAATGCGAGGGTCCAAAGCTGTCTCTCTGATCTCGGGTCCAGTCCTGCTGGTCCTTCTGATCCTTTCTTGATCCTGGTGGAGAAAGCTCTCTCAGTCCTGTTGCTAGGAAGAGATCTTTTATAATCAATTTCACACCTGCTAACGTCCAAACTCTGCCTCTTATGGCCCCCACATGTGAGGCTTCCACACATGCCCAAGGAGGAGTGACTGAGGTGCGATCTGGGCTCAAGGAGGTGCGCCCAAGGAGCGGTCTGCCTTGGAGGCAGGTAGCCTTCATCCAGGAGATGTTTTCGTATTATAATGACATTATAATGAGCAAAGTTCACTAAAGTTCATGGTTCCCTTAGCAACAGCAGGGTATCTATCCCTTTTGACAGCAGCAGTGGTTCTTCTTTCCGAAGGAATAATCAGGGGCAGTGGAGCCATCCATCATACTTGACAAGTATGGACAGCTGGTACCAGGTAGGCCTCTTCTCATGGGACCTTGCACCTGCAAATCCATGGAGACTGCATTCCATTGTACAGGCTCAGTAACTTGTTATGGAACAGGCTGCTGCAAACTCGTGTTAGCCTGAGTATCAGTCCAAGTCTTGGGGTACAGAGGTCCTGATTCCTGATGAACGTGATGAGACAGATAATGCTCTTTGGACTGCTCCTGACAGATGGTAATCTTTAAAAGGAAAACAGAGGAAGAGATATTTTGTGTGTGTATGTTTTTTTGTTTGTTTCTGTTATAAAAGAAGTTACCAGTAACTCCATCAGGAATCTCTTCTGTTCAGCACACATACATAAAACATCTGAGGAAGGGATACTTCCTGACCTAACAATTTGTTATTATTACATAATGAGTCAAGACTGTCAAAAAAAGAGATAACTGTGAATTGTGGTATCTCAAAATACAAAGCTGGGATTTTTCTAACATTGTGAAACTGGTTATTAAGATATGTCTCTGGAGAGAAGTACAGATTTTAGTGGTGTCAGTCATGTGTCCTATTTGGAATGCTGTCTGAAAGACATTGGTATAAAAGGAATTAAGATATCTAGCTCAGAAAAAGGAGGTTGTGCTTTAGGCCTCTTAACTAGGGAGAAAGAGATTGCACCATAGGTATTGAGGCAATAAATTAATCTGAAAGTGAGAGCTGCTGAATGCAAAACAATGATAATTGTGAAGTTGAGTGAAGCTGTAACTGCATATACCACAAGAGGCTGTTACTGCTTGATTTGAGAGTCATTCCAAGTCTGCAAACATCGTATCATTGCTGCATTAATTAAAAAGAGAAACAGAGGAAAAAAAGAGAATTTAGGACCAATTGAAAACATACAAGGCTACTACAGTATACTCATGCTGGATCCATAGATTAGAATCATAGAATCGTTTTTTGTTGGTCCAGAGCACACAAGTAACATAAAATGCTAATAGAAAACAACTGTATTTGCTTCTCATATGAGAGGTGGTTGCAGAGCAGTGAATGACTGTTTTAGGTTGATTTTGGATTTTTTTACAGTGAAGAAAGAAATTGTAGAATTTGTTCTCTAGATGCTGTGGAGGCTTTAATTGTGAGTGGGAGGAAAAAAGATAGAGTGACTCTGTGAAACACAGTTTAATTGGTAAATAATAAATAGACTTAGCTGAGGTTTGGACTCAGGATTGTTACAGTGAAATGCTGAGAGCTGCAACTGTGTAGCAGAAATCAGTTCTATGTGCTTTATGTTTTTCCCCATAGATTTTAGCCATTGCTGGAGATGGTTTTTTGCAACATAAAATGATCACACTGGGCTAGAGCAAGCAGCTGAGTTTAGTATGTTTTGGTCTAAAAGCCTTTTTTTTTTTTTTTTTTTCCTTCCCATCCCCTTTAAGGATAAAATTTCATAATAATATTGCAAAAGTGCTTTGTATTTTGCAGCTTAACCAACAACTTTGTTTTCGTTTGGAAAGGCTCTAAAGTTCCTCTTGACTTCAGTAATGCTAGGTACAGTGTTTCTTTTTTTGTTACTAGGCAAAAATTCACTGCATCACATTAATTTAATAGAACAGGTTTCTTGAATTAATAGATAATTCTTGATTAATCTTTTAAGATTGAGACATATTATTTATATACTAGCTAAGTGTGCTGGAGCATAAGCTCAAATTAGATGTTTTTGTCAATTACTGTTGCAATGGATTTTGGTTGTCCAGATTTTAATTTGTGGTACTAAAGTCCTGCATTCCCATGTTATGTCATATTTAGATTTTCAAGGTATTTTTGTTTGGCTTTCATAAAAAGAAGCATCACAGAGGCCAGTTCTTCTTCTCTGTTAAAACCTTAGATGTTTTTGATAGTTTCTTTACAGGTGGTTCTCAGCTCTTGTCACCTGTTCTTCCCCAGATGGTGATTGTTTCTTGATCCTAAATTTAGAAACTGACTCCTAGACTTGCTGAGTTTTCCATGTTTTTCCATGTCTGTTCACAGCATTACAAGATCAGTGTTAGTGCTGAAGTGTTGTCAGCAGTTAAAATTTTGGATGTGATTACAGATACTCTAAATGGTTTCTTTATGTACTTTATAAACCTATACTATGTAGAGTGTCTACATTATGATCTGGATCTCAGTGAAACAATTGTCTAAAATTTTGCATCTCTTCTAAGTGGATTCAGCAAGGCAGTTTATGCCCAGCAAGAAGTCTAGCAACCAAGCCTCTTTTGTCAGTTTTAGTTTGATAATAGTACACAAATCTGACGCATACAGATTACTTTCTCTTTGTACCTTCATTTGAGAAGTGGAAAAAGTATCCACAAAAATGAATCTGTCATCTATCAGAAGAGCAGTGGGAGGAAACTGCTGAAAGTCTATAAATAATATCCTACCTAGGATGGGAGAAGGAACATCCTATTCCTTAAATTCTTTTGAATAATTTCATTCATCTTATCGGTCTGAACAGTTTTCGTTGATTGATTGTTGTGATTTTGTAGGAGTGGCTGCTGGTTTAAGAGGTTATCCACTGCAAATACAGCAGTTGCTTTTGAAGGATGGAACATAGGGTATATTTTTACCACAGCCTTCCTGTAGGGATCTCTACTACACAACTGCTTCTCATTACAGTGGTGTTTTTGCTTCCATAAGTTCTAGTGTCAGTGTAATTTTCAGGAAGACATATATTTGATGGATGACTCATTCTTAAGTTCACTTGGTTGCCTCATTTGAGCCAAGTGGAAAAACAAACAAACAAGCAAACAGATTTGTTTGAATTACCGAAAATACTTTAAAAAAAAATCTCTTGAGTTTGTTAGTTGTCTCAAAATTACTGGCTGCAGCAAAGTAAAATTAAAGTTAAACTATGAACTTAACAATCTTCTGCTGTTACAATATAGCCAAGTATGTATGGGTTGGTTTTGTCTGGTTTTTGTTTGTTTGAGTTTTTGTTTGTCTAGAGTTTCTATATTATTGTTGATTGTATTTTTTCATATCATCTCTATCTTGTTTTGTCCAATGAATGTTCATTGTCTGCAACAAGGTAGCTCTCCAGTCCTTACAATTCTTTGCTTATACAGTATGATCATCTTCATAGCCACTCTTAATCCAATATGAGTTTATCAATGTGAACAGAGGAGTCTAGACCCTCTTGTCTTCATTTCCTCAGTCTTGTGCAGCACGTTTTCTCCCACTCCCATATGTGTTGAACCAACCAGCAGTGCTGTTCCCTATGCAGTTGTGGCTCTGGTCAACTGTGGTTACTGCTAAGCATATAGACTACAACATTATTTCTCCAATGGATTTTGTTACCACTTTCCCAAAAAGAAAATTCCAGCCACATGGCTGTAGAGGACAGAGGAAATAGCCACTGCTTTCAAGAATGGGAATGAATTGAAAAAGAGCAGCATATTTTCAAGCTTTTTCACAACTGAATCCTCTGCTGCACATGAATGTTATTTTCCCAATATTTAGAGTTTTAGTGGTATTTCAACTGATACATAGTCTAGTTGTTATGAAACTCTGATGATGACATAATTGCAGTATTGTATAGGGAGATGGGGATGTTGAAATAGATATAATTCATAAAAGGATTTACTTTTTTACGTGGAACTGAGAAGAAATGCGTGTATGTAGATCCACAATCTCTCTACTCATGAAACCTGTCTAATCTCACTGGCAAGTGAAGGTCTACATGACTTTATCTCAACCTTGATTCCACCCAAATTTGCACACTAAACAAGACTTCCAAGCCTTTTTCCCACCTGTAAAGCTTCCTTTCTGAAGAGCTCTGTGAGATCAGATGAAAGGAACATGCCATCTCATTGCTACTCATTTGCCTGTTGAGCCTGTTTTAAATTGGAATTTGCTTTTCATTGAAATCTATCATTCCCCTCTTGCCATTCTTCATTTTCTAAGCATGGTTCTAATACAGAATCACAGAATGTTATGGGTTGGAAGTGACTTTGAAAGATCATCTAGCCCAAGCTCCATGCCACAGCAGGATCATTTATACCAAATCACACAGGAATGCATCTAGGCAGGTTTTGACTATCTCCATAGAGGGGAACTCCACAACTCCCCTGGGCAGCCTGTTCCAGTGTTCTGTCACCCTCACTGTGAAAAAATTCTTCCTCATGTTTGCATGGAACTTCCTATGCCTCAGATTCCCCCATTGCCCTTTTTTCTGTCATTGGGCATCACCAAGAAGAGCCTGGCTCCATCCTCCTGGCACTCTTTACATACTTATAAACACTAATCAGGTCACCCACTGCTCAGTCTCCTCCTCTCCAAGCTGAACTCTCAACTCCCTCAGCCTCTCATAAGGAATGTTCCACTCCCTTAATCATTTTTGTGGCCCTACCCTGGACTCTTTCGAGCAGTTCCCTGTCTTTCCTGAACTGAGTGGCCCAGAACTGGACACAATATTTGAGATGCGGCCTCACCAGGGTGGAGTAGAAGGGGAGGAGAACCTCTCTTGACCTACTAACACACCCCAGAATGGCATTGGCCTGCTTGGTCACAAGAGCACATTGCTGGCTTGTGGTTCCTGTTGTACTTGAAATTCTTATCTCCTGTTGTGTTTTGGCTTCTGTTCACAGTAGGTTGCTGAGGACACCAGTTATCTCAAACAGTTTGAGACAAGCTTTCTCCCACAGCTGCCCCATGGATGATATTATGTCAAACTTATGAACATCATGAAAACCCCTGAAAGCTTTTGTGGTGATGAAATTTAAAAAGTAAAAAACCCACCCCAAACCACCACCAAAAAACCCACCCCAAACCAACCAACAAAAAAATTAAACCCTGAACACTATTCTTTTTTTAATATATATGGAAAAAAGTTTGCCTAAAAGTCTAATTCTTTCACATTCCCCTCTTAAAACGTCTAAAGGGAAATAAAAACTGAAGTTTCTGTTTTTCTACTCTTCTTTCTTCAGCTAGGCAAACACACTAGGGTCTCTCTGCTACAGAAACATAACTATAGGATACAAAAAAGTCAACAAAATAATTGAAAACATTAAAACCCCCCTAGTTTTAGAATACAAAATGTGTGTGACGTCTTACGTTTTCATAGTTACAGTTCTAAGAACCCTGTCAGTAGTTCTTTCTGCCCTTGACTGTTTTAAGTGGTTCTGTTTTGCCAAATTCATGTTGTTAAGCCCTACGTAATCCTTTCAGTAGATGCTTGTGGGTGTATAGAGACAGATTTCTAGAACATTGTTTAAATAGAAACTACCTTCTATTTGTATGCATAAATTCTACTAAGGCATTTGTTTGTTTGTTAATTATGTTTTACTAAATTTGTGGTGTTCATCAGACCATTTAAATTTTGGCCATGAACTAATTTTATTTAAAATTCACTATAGTAATCTATAACATGAAATGAAACAGTGAAAAATGCAGAACTTTATTAGTAATGCTGACTTTTCCTTGCAGATTTCCTAAAGAGGTATGCTGTTATTACATGTTTTTTTTACAAAGACAATGTGCATGTTGCATTTCCTTGGTTTTGAAGTCTGTAAAATGGAAAATTACCTTCAGCTTTATAATGTTTACTTACTGTGTAAACTTACCTGTTGCACTTCTTTGCATTTCCATCACCATAAACCAAACTAATAGTCTAGAAACATTATAAATGCCAAGTGGGAAAAAAAAAAGTGGAATGCTGCTGCTGCCACTGTTACAATCCTTTTTAACTTCTTCTCATGGTGAAGCCATTGTAGCACAGTATTGAATAGACATGATAAAACTAATAAAGCTCTGATGCACTGTTGATTTTTACATTTACTTTAGATGGTTTGCTGTAAAGAATTAATATGAAAATCCAAGAAAAAATATTTCAAACACCTTGTTCTGTGTTACACTGTTTCAGTTCAATGCACTAAACAACTTTCTGTATATATTGTGCAAACACAAAGAAACAGAAATTAACAGCAAGGACAGCTGCGTAATAAATGGCTGCATGAATGTCCAGAGGAGATCAACAAGGCTGGTGAGAAGGCTGGAGCACAAGCCCTGTGAGGAGAGGCTGAGAGAGATGGGGTTATTTAGCCTGAAGAGGAGGCTCAGGGGAGAGCTTATTGCTCTCTACAACTACCAGAAGGGAGGTTGTAGCCAATTGAGGGTTGGTCTCATCTCCCAGGCAGCCAGTGACAGAACAAGAGGACACAGTCTCAAACTGCACCAGGGCGGGTTTAGGCTGGATGTTAGGAAGAATTTCTTCACGGAAAGAGTGATTGCCCATTGGAATGGACTGCCCAGGGAGGTGGTGGAGTCACCATGCCTGGAGGTGTTTAAAAGGAGACTGAATTAGGCACTTAGTGCCATGGTTTAGTTAATTAGAAGGTGTTAGGAGATAAGTTGGACTCGATGATCTTGAAGGTCTTTCTAACCTGGTTAATTCTGTGATTCTATGAGCATTTGGCTTTCTTCATGAATTGTGTTAAAATGACAAGATACATTGCAAACGAAGACTTGTGCAGGGGAACCTTTTTTAGATGTTGAAATTATGACCAGAAGTGACTAAAGTTAAATGCTAGTCACACTTTTTATGGAAGAATTCTGTGCCTGGAGATGCTTTGTTTGGTTTACATTGTATTTCATTGACTTGTATGTAAAGATTTATTTGTTGTAATAGCTAATTATAGCAGAATCTACACTTTTCAAATAACTGAAACAAGAAGTTACCCTAATTGTTGAGCATTATTCTGCTGGGTTTTTTATTTTTAATTGTTTGACTTCTGCTTCTTAAAGGTAACCCTGTGCTACCTTGCTCATCAACGTGATTCATATTTTCCTGTCAATGTCATAGGCCTTAAAAGCACTCTGTGTGTTGATATGCTAAAATCCTTTGATTCTATGTGTCTGATGTATTATTTGTTTCACTACAATGACAGATTTGGGAAATACCTCTATCCTAATTATATATTGAATTAAACCTGCAAATTCAGATATCTGTGATTGTAGGGAGTTTGGACTTGTAAAAAAAATTAACATGTTAAAAATATACATTGATTTGGCTTAAGCAAATACTATTTGAGATCAGAGCTCTTGTTTTCTGAGGTGATTTTGTTGTAAGCAGTAAGTGCTAAGTGCTGAATAAATTCAAATGTGATCAGGTATGACACTCAGATTTATATTCTAAAATAATAGATTGTTCTTCTTTATTGTGGCTTCCCAAAATATATTATGAATACAACGTTCCACAAATATTAACTCTCATTTAAAGTTGAAGACGTCAGTGTTGCTATGACAATTTAAAGCCAAACTGATACGTTTCGTACAATCTATAGACTCTTTTTTCACATCTTTTTCCAAGCAGATGCACTTTTATTAGCTTATATGGAAGTAACTTTAGCTGTGATTGCATTAGCAAGAAAACAGAAAAAGCAAGGAGCAAGGAAGTAAGCAGAAAAGCATGCATACAAAAAAGCCGGAAGTAACCCACACTAGAAAGATGCAGGCATATTTTGTTACCATGCTAATTATATTTACTGGAATTTCCTGTGTCATCCTCAAATCTCAGAAGAAATTTAAAGAGGGGGGAAAAAAAAATGTACTCCGGGTATCATAAAAGAAAAATGCCTGACAATTAAGAATTATGCCTCTCGAGGTTTTCTTTCAGTATCACAATGATATTAAATTCTTCCATAGGACTTGCTTTCCAAAGAGCACCCAAAGAGCAAGGACTAACAGCAGAGATAATCCACAGCACACTTCAGGTGGAGTGTGCAGGCAGCCAGCAGTGTGTAAGACTGCAGGGTTTTCCTGTAGCAACAAGAAAAATACAATCAGATTAAAATTAAGCTATGAAATGCAATTCCAGTGATCTGAACACACATTGTTCACGTGTGTTCAAATGTGACTGACCCTGGAGTATAACTTGCTACCAGATTTACTTTAGGAAATAGCCGCGTGCCAAGGTACCTGATGGTTTCAGTAATGTAAAAAATTTTAAGATACATCAATTATTTTATGAAAAGAATGTACTACAATGAAATTATTCATGTAATATATTGATATAACTTGTACTAGTTATAATACTAGAAATTTAATCACCAAACACAACATTGCAATTTTTCCCTCTCTCAAATCCTTCTCACTTATGTATAGTCATATGCTGATGATCTACTGTTTCCTGTGTTGAATGGTTAGAGATCTTCCTCCTTGTTTCGTGTTTTGGCTGCATTTGCACTGTATTAGAGCTGTCCAAATGAGAGCCCAAAGGATGAATTTTATAAGCTCCTGCAAGAAATTTGAATGCATTCCCTCACTGCTGTTTAAATATTTGTGTATTCCATGCCTTTCTTGGACAGGGCAAGCAAAATTGTGATGCTTTCTTTTGGTTAAACCAAAACTGCATCCTGGTTGTAGAAAATGGATCCCTTGCTAGATGCGTGGTAGAAATTTCACAGTTCTACAATTAATACTATGAGATGTAGGGAGGCTATGTCATTTTACTTTGTGCTAAGGCCACCTGTGTGTTCTCTGGTTAACTAATGCTTGCCAAAAGAGTTGGAAAACAAAGGCTGCATATGAAGGAGTAATGTGGCAAATAAGCCCAGAACAACAAAAAAAAAGAAGTTAAATGGGAGAGAGAAGACAAGGGACTGTACAGGTGATCTGTCTTATGAGCAAATTGGTTTATGTCAGGTCTTTGTTTTGACCAGTGTCTGGTAGAAACAAGGACTTAATGTGCTTTGCCTTTTTAGATGTCTGTCAATTCCAGCAGTTCAGTGATGCTTTGTAGGGCATCCTAACTTAAAAGTGATGTACCCTTGTGACTCCCTGCTTCTTTGTGATCTGTGCAGCACCTAAAATACAGCGAGGACAATGCTAAGCACTATTGAGCATGTTGAGGGAACTCAATACAGAACTTGTAGAGTACATTGAGTTTGATGGTTGACAGGCATGATGCTTTAACTGATGCAGATCAGCTTCCCAGCAACTCTAATACAGGATTGTAGTTCCTCTGGATTTTTACTAGCTCTGTCTTTTGTGTGGAAGAAGATATGTATGAAAAAAATCCATTTTTAAATGATTGCTTCCTTTCCTTCTGGTATTTTGCAGAACATTTTCTTCTTGCTCTTTCAATTCCCTTTAACTTTTTTGGAGAGATTTTATTATAGCCTAGTAATGCAATTGACAGAACACACTGGGCACCTTATTATAAACATGAGTATAAATAGTTTAAAAGAGAATTTCCATTTTTCTCCTGAATAACTTTTCAAAAAGACCAGTATCTAGAGTAGCAGTTCAAGAGTAGGTCCTAGTCTACCACAGTAGCAGCTGTGTTCTATTTTATTTCACTTCTGACACATTGATGTTTAGCATTTTTTAGGATTTGAGGTATAATCACATTTAAGAAATTGTGCCTTAAAAATATTTTTAATTTAATTTTCATTGCTACTGGCAAGGTTTGTGTTAGTGATGTTAACTGCTGCTATTCTAATACTGCACAGTAAATGTCATTAGTGGGTGTTTGTTTGTTTTTAGGGAAGAAAACATTGCTGAGTGGATTTTTCCACTTACATTCATATAATTTCAGTAGGAGTACCCAGTTCTTGCTGGTTGTTATTTTTGCCTGGTTTTGGGTTTCTGTACTTCCTGAACTGTTTTGAAGTATATTGGAAGAACACTGGTAATAGGCAAAGAAATTCTTACTCCTTTCATGGCTGTTGTTTTTAGACCTGAAGATATATCCCCTTCTAACACTCCTTAAAATCATCTAAAGGGTAGGATAAAACATGGCAAGAAATAAAAATTCAAGGACAGAGTGACCATCTGTAACTTGGTCTCTGTTTCAGAATTGCAGTATACTGGCACTGTGCATCGATGTGCTAGATTTATGACTTGAGTAAAAGTCTCAGACTCTTTAAAGGTATGAAGAAGGGAAAATAAGGAGTTATTTTTCCACTCTGTCCTTGTCTGGTTGTCTTCAAGAGAAGGGTCAGGTGCTTGGAGAGCATCCAACTGAACATGAATTCTTAACAGCAATTGCATGAGAAGGTTGAAATGTTTAAAATAACTTTTTATCAGGCTCTGCTTATTTCAACCACTTATTTAATGTCTTTGAAGCTGGGGGATGGGTTTCTTGAACTGTCTTGAATTCCTTATTCTGTTAGTTAGTATTGCAGTTTCAGGTATTGGATCTATAGTTGGCTGATACTTGCTGGTAGAGACACTATGGTAGAGATAAACTGGCAGTGATCTGTGAATACTTCTTCCCTAAAATACCCCTTTAGTATAGCATGTTTCCCCTAAATACTGCATTGCTACCTACCTTTTCTTGTTCCTTTAGTTCTCCAAAGTAAGTTTACATTTAGTCTACTTCCTTCCCCAGTGTGCTTCATCTAATTCTGTTAACCAACATAGATATTAAACTGGAGGTGCAATGTTGTCTGGCTCCCATGGCCTTTAGTGGAACTCTTCTATGCATCTTTTTGTTTCCTTGAAAAATGGGAATTTTTTAAAAACTCTCCACTGGCTTACTCTAGCCTGATTCACATACCTTGAGTGGGATCCAGGCTGTACTGGGAGCTTACATTGAATGATAAATGCACATGGTTTCACATATATATAGCCTGCTTAGTAATATTAGAAGTCCAATTTTTATTTAATCTTTCCTACTGTTTTTCTTTACTTTGAGGGCTTTTACTTTTGAATCCTGAAATGCCACTACTGGATTGCCAGAAAGCACCAGGAGAATTCTCTGGTGCACCTGGGGAATCTTTATCACCATTATTTAGGGTGATGCCAGCTTTTGCTGACAGCTGATTGGGTGATGTGCTTTTTTTTTTTTTTTTTTTCCCCCCCCCACCCCTTTCTT
>WBNM01022387.1:0-41918 GCA_013399055.1 Ramphastos sulfuratus | reverse complement strand
AAGATAAAAAAAAAAAAAAAAAAAGAAAAAAAATGTATCATTTGGCTTTGATTCCCATCACCCCATATTCTCTTCCTTTCCTTTCCATTCATTATCACTTGCTGTAAGCCTACCTTCTTATCATGTCTTCTGTCACCTTGACTCATCTTCAGTTCCACTAGTTTTTATCTACAGACTCCATCCCTTCTAAACATTGTGTAGGTAAGACATACCCAGTTTCTGTGGGTTTCCACTATTGAGGTCCTGTAAGATACTATGGGTCTTGTAAGATACTACTGACCTCAGGCATGATTTCAGTACAAATGTAGTATTTTTAGAGCTTCCTTTTAAATGTGTCACATTTAACTAAAATATAGCAATTAATGAACAAGCAAAAAAAAAAAAAGAAGAGATCAGTCTTGTTTCTGGTGATGTGCTCATTGTGTCAATTATCTTTATCTAGCAATAGGTGCTCTCGAAGGCTAAATAGGAAGACAAAGATGCTTTTCTTCACAACATGGCTTAGTTTTGTTCATTCAGAATAACTGTTGGCATGTTTTCACAGAGCATGAAAATGAAGTGCAGAGACATGGTCTAGTTATTTCACAAGAGATGTATTAATGGGTAGTGATGGTTGTAATAGGAGAGGAGAAGGATGGGGAAGAGTAAAGTAAAATATCTGATAATATATGATTTAAAAAATTGTGTGCCTATTTAAAGCTGAAATTATCTCGATAACAGTGAAATACCTAGCCCTTGAGATGGATTATAGTAATGTACTTTTCTCACTGCTGTCACACATCTGTATTTTAATACCTATGCTGTCTAAGATTGTGTGTAACTGCTCTCAAGAGGTGTACCTGATGATTTTGTGTGCTTCAGATGCCGTATGGAAAGTAGTAAAGATACTACTTGTATAATTTGTGCTTTTCTCAATGAAGGATCATACAAAGAGCTAAGTATTCTCTCTTATTTATATATGTGCCATTTTTCTGTGTGTCTTTCAGCTCATGGAAAAAACTGACAGAGAGTACTACACTCTGGATGACATGTTTGTTTCCAAAGCAGCCAAAAGAGCACACAGTGGGGAAGAGGAAGAAATACAAAGAAGAAAAGCAATACGTGAGCACCAGCAGCTTGCTGCACGTATGGAAAAGTGTCCCTACTGCTTTGATAGCAATGAACTTTCTAAACATCTTATTATTGCAATTGGCACCAAGGTAAGAAAATAGCCATTTAACAGAAATAGAAAAATAAAATAAATAAATGAAAGCAACATTGATATTAGGATTGCCCAAGATTAAGAACAAAATTGCTTCTGTGAAATGATTTATTGTCCTGTGTCTTACTTTCCTTGTGTTTCCAATTGCTTTCACAAATTTCTCAAGGCTGAGGGAGAAAAAGATATAAATCTGTCGTGAATTTTAAAGCAAGTCTTTGATATCAGAACTTCACTTTTGTGGAAGACAGAAGCAATAATGAAAGATCTGAATGCAGAGATTAGACTATAGGTGGATTTGCGGAAGACAAAGCTTCCTCCAGTGCAGTGTGATTGAAACTAGTAAAGAACTGTATCTGAATGGTATCAAAGAAAATTAAGTGGAGAACTCTATTTAAAGCCTAAAATCATTTAAAGTAGAAGTTTGGTTCAGGGAGCCTTCCTGTTTCTGTTAATTGTTTTTAAAAGTTGCATAAATATTTGGACTTGCAACATCTGAAAAAATTCTTAATTATAGGCTTTGTCATTCTTTCTCCAAAGTTTTAATTTATTATTGATGTCATTCATTTGAGAACTTTTTGCAGACCAATGAATTAATTGCTTAGGTATCTATTAAAATACATTGCATTTATTTTTCTCTATATACAGATAATACATATATATTAAAAATGCATACAAATATATGTGTGTATGTATATATAATCTCTGTATATACTAGATATCTAACTATATATACACATAGATATATCTATCTATAGATATGCATTAGATATATAAAATACTCTATTAACATGCATAGAGATAGATACCTATAGTAAAAAAATGTAAACAATATCACAGAATCAGAGAATGGTAAAGGTTGGAAGTGACCTCCAGAGATCATCTAGTCCAACCCCCCTGCCAGAATAGATGCAC
Organism: Ramphastos sulfuratus; assembly: GCA_013399055.1. Classification (NCBI taxonomy): domain Eukaryota; kingdom Metazoa; phylum Chordata; class Aves; order Piciformes; family Ramphastidae; genus Ramphastos; species Ramphastos sulfuratus. Next base: position 39,805 of record WBNM01022387.1, on the reverse strand, counting down.
TTAGATCAAGTTGCACAGGAACATGTCCTTTGTGGTCTTTGGAAGTCTTCAGAGCAGGAGATTTCACAGCCTCTTCCAGTGCTCTCAATGTAAAGGTTTTCTTTATGTTTTGGTTGGACTTCCTGTGTTCTAGTTTGTGCCCATTAGCCCTTGTCCTATCACTTGGCACCACTGAAAAGAGTCTGGCCCTATCCTCTTGAGCCCCACCCTTTAGATATTTATAAGCATTGGTAAGAGCCTTTCAGTCTTCTCTTCTCCAGGCTAAACAGCCCCAGAACTCTTACCTTCTCCTCATAGAAGAGATGCTCCTATCCCCCTGTCATTTTTGTAGCCTTCTGTTAGATTCTCTTCAGTTGTTCCCCGTCTCTCTTGAACTGAAGAGCCCAGAACTGCACACAGTATTCCAGATGTGGCCTCACTAAGGTAGAGTAGAGGGGTAGGAAAACCCTCCTTGACCATTTCATAATGAATGCTTAGGGTACCAGGTGGTTTATAAGACTGATAATACTGCCTCGTTAGTGGAATTACTCCATGGATGCTACTAGTTCCTTTGAGCTACTGATGGATAATGGACCCTTTTAAAAAACACTAATAACTTTGCTGTAATTGAAGACAATGGCTTCTAATGGCTTGAATTTAGCAAACAATCTATTCCTTAACCTCAGCAATGGGAAGGTTTTTGATACTTGTAAAATGGGCACTTAAGTTTCTGTTTGGTTTTATAGGTATATTTGTCTCTACCAAGCAACCAGTCTCTAACTGAAGGTCACTGCCTGATAGCCCCTCTACAGCACCATACTTCAGCCACTCTTCTGGATGAAGACATCTGGGAAGAAATCCAGGTTAGCTGAGAAACTGTTTCGTATTCTAACAGTTTCTTAAAGTAACGTTGTTTTCAGTAATGATATACTTGTCATAAGTACCTATTTTCAAATTTCAAGCCTGGCAGCTCTTTTTGATGCTACTTGAGTGCAGAACGTTCTTGTATTTTGGATGAAAATGAGTGGTCAAATACCAGAAAATGGAGATGCAGGGTACACGCTCAAGAAAAGTTCCCATTTATAAGCACTGGAATACTGCAGAACCTCTTTTGTCAGAGGTCTTTGAAAGAAGGTTAGAGAAACATCTATCAGCGAAAACATAGGTACAGTTGATTCCTTACAAAAAGTGGAATAACTGGCTTCCCAGTTTCATTGGGTGTGACAAGGAAAAGAATTGTCAGATTAAATGATCACTTATAATAACAAAAGCTGAAGATACATCCTTTACATATCTTCAGGTTGTTTAAACCAATGTGGGGTTTGGGTAGATGTCAAATGAGAGAGAAGTGTCTCTTTCTGAAAATCATCAAGGTCCCTGTTAGAATTTCCTACTGGTTTGGAAAGAGTTACTAAATAAAGTGCCAAGAATAATGGGTCATGCTTTTCAACTCTCTTGTGAAGACTATTTGAAGGTTTTAAGTTTTGTTTTCTTTAAAAAAGGAATATCAGGGGAGGAATATAACAGTCTTCTGTGTAAGAGGTTGACTGTTACCCTAACCTCTACCATCAGAAGGGTAAAACAACTTGCAGCCTCTGACATAAAAATATTAAAGACTGCTTCAGACTTGAGAAAGTCTTTTTTGCTTGCAGTTGCTGAGATTTAAAAGCAGGTTAGTTCATGAGTTTGAAATGGTTTAAGTGACCATTCAGCTTGCCTCAAGTCTGGCAGATGCATTCTCTGACTTTCCAAATCTGCTCCTCGCATTGATCCTCGTGGCTGATATACTTTTTTATACTGCATGTCCTAGAAAAAAAATTGCTCCCTTCAAGCAGGAAGGAAGTTCTTTTGTGTATGACAGAAATGCCTAAGAAAGATGTATAAGAAGAAAGTAATTGCAACAAATGGGATCAGGGGGAACAACAGAGCATGGGGAAAAGTGATAAATATGTTTATTCTAGCCTCTTTAAATAGCTGATCATTTTTCTAAATGTGTATGAAAAGGAAAATAGGATAAAAATAAGATAAGGAAATCAGTTCCTGTATTCAGTGATGGATTTGACTGTGGGAGAAAATACAACTAATTCATAAAACTGTTATCCGTTGGCCCTGCAAATACATTCATAGACAGTTTAAATATTTCTTTGCAGTAAAGTACTTTGGGAGGTGACAGACACAGATTTTTAAAATGTCTCTGTTTTCCACCTTCTAGTAGGAGGAGTCTGAAATGTTTGAGCAGGATTATAACCATACACTTAGTGACTGAAATAACCTCATGATTCCGTATTTATAATGTCGTTGAGGGGAAAAAAACCCCACACTTTCATAAAATGCTGTATTTAACATGTTTTAGCTAACTGGTTTTTCTGGGAGTCTTTTTTAAGGTATGTTGGAATAAAGCAAGAAGAGTTCTTTTATATTCTAGAACTTCAAGCACTTAAGTTTAACATACTGTGTTTTTCAGACTCACATACTCACTTGCCAAAGTAAATATGCATATGATCTTTTTAATATGAAAGATACAAAACTTCACACGATTGAACAGTTACATGTATGAATGTTGTGTGCATTCAAGCAAAAGCAAATCCCTCTTATTTGCTCTTATGAATGGGTTTGTCCTTTCCAGTGCTAATTATCCTTGGTGTTTTGACCCACTCAGAGTTTGGAGGAAAAGTGCAATATATTGAAAAACAAGACCGTGCAATCTGGGAAACATCAGCTAGCACCTGCAGATACTGTAGGCTTTTCAGTGGGTTTGTATTTCAGTTGATACTGCAAGGTAGCAACTCTTAAGTAATGAACTTTCCCAATCTTGGGTTTAAAGTTTCTCTCATCTTACTACAGTTGCTTTCCTCATATTTCAGAAGTGGCAGTCTGAAGGCCAGGGGGTGGGGGAGAAGACAAGCAGCTGTTAATTCAGAGCCATATGTCACTGTGGGCAGTGAAGTCATGGTACTGTGATCTATTCACTTGCCAATATCTGTTACCTATGTTTAATTGTGTTGGAGGGCGTGGTGATAGTGTTTTCTTGTCACAGCGTGGAGCAGCTTATTTGTAGGAAAAATCCAGGGCATAATGGCTTGCTTTGGAGAGACTGGTTAATGTATCACAGAATTGTAGAATAAAAGATTGAAAGTGACCTCAAGGGTCATCTCATCCTACCTTTCTTGGTAAAAGCACATCTAGAAAAGATGACCCAGCACCCTGAGTCCAGCTAAATCTTAAGCATGCAGTATTGAGGAGGACTCTATCACCTTTTAATTGTGTTGTTCGTACTTCTAAGCATTGTTAATTCAAAAAAATCAGTACAAGAAGAGCAACCTATGAGTTATGTGGGTTGTAGAACTATGTGGTCTGTGAGGCTCATACAATTTCAGTGATCTCTTGGCTTACACTGTGGAAATGGCATTGGCAGTGTGTACAATAGAAAGATCTTTAGTTTTTAAAAGCAGTTTTCAAGATTTTGAGACATTTTTGAAAAAAGTCACCCTATCACAATATCATCTCTGTGCACTTGAAAATAAGTCTGAGTGAGTCCCAAAAATCATCCCATGTGCTTGATAATTTAGTTCACCATTTACATTGTAAGCTCAAGTAGAATGCTCTTGCATATGTTGGATGCAAATACTAACTGCCAAGAGTCAGCAAGCAGCAAGAGTGGGCTGCTGCACAGGAAAGCATGTCAAAGGTTGAAGGTAACAGACAAGGTGGGTTTGGGGAGGTTACTTTACTAACAAGGCAGTCCCATGACACCCAAGCCAGAAGAGACCAGATCCTGTGATGGTAGACAGAGTCAACCATAGTCCAGTGATGGCCAGACAACTCTGCAGTGATACTTAGGTTCAAGGTCAAGTCAGCAAGTCAGGGCCAAGATATGCCAAGTACATGGCTGGTTACAGCCATCCCTGACACTTAGCTCAGCCAAGGACTGAAAATGAGTACCTGAGGAACCTACAGGTTCCAGGTGATGCAGGTGCCAGGCCCCCACTTCTCACAGCTCTTTTTTCCTCAGCTCATTTTTCTGTTACATCTGATCTCAACTTATAGCTGCAGCATCTCAGAGCTGCCCATCTGCATTGGCAGCCAGAGCTCCAGCAGGTAAAAGTGACTGCAGAGGCTGCTGTGTGAGTGATGAGCCCTGACAGTAGAGTTAGCAGAATTATAGATGGAAATATACTTTGCATAGGTGCAGCACCTAATCCCTACATAGGGAAACTGGTAAGCATATGTTGAGGCCAGACATACTAAGTAATACATATGGTTAGCTTCCATGCAGTGAAGGTGGTGATTGTAGCTATGGCTGGTTTTGAGGCAACGCTAATATTTTCCTTAAAGGTCAAGCATGCCTCATGGAAATGTTACTGGATTTGGATATTTTGAGTTTCTTCTTTAGCTATCTAATTGGAAGCAGTAGTGAAAGGATAATGGTATCCATAGTCAATACAAGCCAGGACATTACCACCTTAGAAACTGCAAGCTTGGGACCTATTGCTGGAGCCATATTCTTTTATGGAGCATTATGGTTACAAAGTTCAAAACTCTTTTTAATTTTAATTCTAAAATTCATGTTATTTATTAAACTAAGTTTATAGTGTTAATTATAATGTGAATTTTACAGTAGTTTTCTAGATTTCCTAAGTTTGTATCATAGGAAGATACATATTAAATTAAATAATACAAAATTTTCCTAGTACAATTACTCCTGTTATCCATTTTATTATGAAATTTTGGGTATATTGTTACTGAAGTTACATAAAATTTTATTTTAAAAGGTTTGAAGAGTTAATTCAGATTATACTTTTTCCCTCCTCTAAAGAGGTTCCGAAATGCTTTGGTGAAAATGTTTGAAGCTAAGGACTTGGACTGTGTGTTCCTAGAAACAAACATGAGTATGAAGAAACGGTATCACATGGTGTATGAATGCATTCCTCTTCCAAAAGAAGTAGGAGATATGGCTCCAATCTACTTCAAGGTACACAAAATTGTTTTTTGTTAGATCATTTGAATGTATTTATTGTAATTCATCTATTTCCGGAACACCTTTTTTGATATTGAAGTAGTGTTTTTGAAAAGTTGCATTCTTTAATCCTGCTTCTTGATCCATTCTTTGATCACCCCACTCTGGTGAGACCCCACCTTGAGTACTGCATCCACCCCTATTACAAGAAGAATATGGATATGCTAGAGTGAGTCCAGGGAAGGATGATCAGAGGGCTGGAGCACCTCCACTATGGAGACAGATTGAGAGAATTGGGGCTGTTCAGTCTGGAGAGGAAAAGGCTCTCAGGAGGCCATATTGTGGTCTTCCAGTATCTGAAGTGGGACTACAAGAAAGCTGCTGAGGGACTTTTTAGGATGTCAGGTAGTAATAGGACTGGGGGGAATGGAGCTCAAGTGGGTAGATTCAGATTGGATGTTAGGAAGAAGTTCTTCACCATGAGAGTGGTGAGACACTGGAACAGGTTGCCCAGGGAGATCGTGGAAGCTCCATCCTTGGAAGTTTTTAAGACCGGGCTGGATGTGGTTCTGAGCAACCTGATCCAGTGTGAGGTGTCCCTGCACACGGGAGAGGGGTTGGAACTTGATGATCCTTGAGGTCCCTTCCAGCCCTGACAATTCTATGATTCTAAATTTAGACTGATTTTGCATAAGTAAATTAGTAATAGTGGGCATTGACCAACATAGTCACTAGAGTCCGGTGAATTAACCTATCAGGTCACCTGCATTAGTGTAACAGGCTCCATCTTCTACTCTTTGGGTTCAGAAATGGAAGAAATGTTGCTTTGCAATGTTCCTTGATCTGAAAATAATCCCTGAGAGGCAATTCTATTTTTGAGGTAGTCAGTGGAAGAGGGGTATGTCACTGTACAGTTGTCTCAAGTATGACTGCACTGACAAGTACTGGAAAAAGACAAGAGAATTGTAGGTTCTTGAAGTGCTGTAACAATTGCTATACTACTCAATTCCCTGTAGACGTATTTAAAACACCATAAATGTGTCTTGGCAAGCATAAAATAAGAAAATACTGACAACTGTTACAAGAAATAGAAATAGGTAAGGTTTCATCCACATTTTATTTCAGTAAGCCCAAGGTCTTAGATATCTGATGAACACTAGACAGCAAGATAGATATTCCTTTTATAGCTTTCCTGGTCTCTTTTCCCTAACCCTGTAAGTAAAGGCTCATTTCAAGCTTTTCCCTGGAACTTTTGCCTTTCACCTGTCAGCAACTGGATCATTATTTGCTTTTTATACACAAATTATTGCTTTTATTCTTTGAAACTTTCTTGTTGGTTTGTCTTCTGGAAATAATATGATTTGTTTTTGAAGTGGAGCAATCATGCTCTTGAGCAGCAATATAATAACTTTTACTATATTGAAACCTCCACGTGGTTGATTTCACTGCTATGCCTCAAGTGCTGCTAGAACTTGTGTTTTGCCTAAATATTAAAGGGAAGGTGAAGAGCAAGATTTAATGCAATGTCATTTGCATATTTTTTTTTAAAGTTTCCATGATGTAAATACAAAGAAATTAAAAGGCAAGCACAACACACTATCCCCTCTTCCATGCTATAGAGGATACAGAGGGAGTTTTAAAGGTTTTGAAGCAGAATCAGTTTTCTAAGCTGGATTCTCTCTCAGTGTTTAAAAAAAGGGAAAAAAACCCCTAATACAGGGTAATGAATTAATAAGAGATGTTGTATGAGCTTATTAAAAAGAGAATGTGACCATTTAGTTTGTTAGAAATAATTTGGCAAAATTATCTCTAACGAGGCAAAAGTTAATTTTTTTTTTTAAAAAAAATTCAGGCAAAAGTTTGTTTTTTTTTCAAAAAAGAACAATTATTTTTAAGATGATGTACAATGCCTTTATAAAGTGAATCATGGCAATCAGAAAGGTTACTGAAAATAAATCTGCTTTGTCAGTAAATAATTGGTACTTGCAGTGCAATTTACTTCATTACATTGAAAAGTTAGTGCTTTGCTTGGTGTATGAAGAACTGTTTTCATATTTATATAAAATTATTTTACAGAAAGCTATAATGGAGTCTGATGAAGAGTGGTCTGTGAACAAGAAGTTAATTGATCTTTCTTCCAAAGATATTCGGAAATCTGTAAGTAGTGAAACATATTGAACACTGAATTTCTTAGCAAACTTTTCTCATCTTTCGTTGTTATTAACTGTTTCAGAGAGGGAAGAAAGGGAACATAATTAGATTAGCGTATCAGGAGATGACAAAGATATTAGGAGAATTAAGACTGACTGAACTCCCAGCTGACATTAAGAAAAAGATTCCAATTCATTTCAACAGTTGGTAGGCTGAGCTGCAAGCATTGGTTGAGAACAAAGCCGGAACTTTCAGAACATCAACCAGCATAATTTTCTTGATTAACTGTAAGAATTAAGGTAGATCAAAGATTTGCAAATTACTTTGCTGGAAATAATGTGATGTGCCTTTTTCATTGACCTAGAACAGCCTTTTGTGTTGCTAAGTTCATGAAGCAAAAATATAAATAGCATTGTAAGTATTTTTTTTCTAAAACAAAGCAACAGTACTTTGTCTCCTGGATACCAAACTGAAACGTCTTTGATGATACAAATCTTCAAGGAAATTGCTGAAACTATTAGGTTCAAAGATTGTTCCATCTTTTTAATTATAAACTAAATATCTTTCACTTATATTAACTTTACCACGGGTAGGTTGTGTGACAATAACACTGAATTTCTGAAAGTGTCTTGTAGTAAATCTAGCACCTTTGTACTAACGAGATCCTCGTTCACTAGGAAAAGGAGGTGGAGTTTAATAATAAAACATAAAGACTGATGTGACAAAGAAGGAGATTAAATGCAGGTGGGTAAGGGATTGGGTGGCTGTATAGTAGGAGAGGTTTTATATATTGTGATGACTCTTGAACTAATCCAACAGTGGTAGAGAATGTAGGAAAAAGACAAAATCTATTCAGCCATGTAAGCTAAAATGTCATAGAAATGCAATGGGAGTCAGGTGTGGGTCGCCTTACTCAAAGTGATGAGGAAAATTTTGGGTGTGGTTTTGGGCATGACATTTTGAGACAGTTACAGAAAAGGAGAGTGTAGGTTAGTAAACTTAACTAAAGAAACTAGTTTAGAGGTTGTGCAGTCTATGAAAGAAAAGAGAGAAATGGGATTCAATGGTAGTTTTCTGTAGGTAAGAGATAGTTTTAAAGATGATAGTATTTAGTTATTTGCTAGCACTATTGGGTGCAGACAAGAATTCAGTTAATTTGAAGCAAGAACCTTAGGGAAGACTTTAAACTTCAGGTGGATGTAGGCAGAAAACAAAATAGTCATGTTTTGCATATCTTCTACTTATTGCTGTTTCAGAACAGGGAAAGTTGACATCTGACACAAACACATTCTCTTGACACATGGTAGGGCATCAGAACTCTTGATTTCTTTAAATATCTTTTTAGCCATACATTTTGGGACTATTATATAGCCATTTGAAGGCACTCCTGTTTTCATATTAAGTCACAGCTCTTCTTTAAATCAATACAATGCATCTGAGTGTAAATTGTTACACAATTATGTGATTTTTAACATCATTTTAGTGTAAAAGAAATGCCTAATAGTCTTCAGGAAGATATGTGAGTATAGTTTAGAGATGAAGCTGAGGTTTGGGAAGTTGAAGAACTATAATTATAATAGGAGATAGTGGTGCCTGGAAGGAAGGTCAAACGTGGCAGAGGCATCGTAGAATGTGTAGATTGTGTGCAGACGTTGAGACTGTGATGTCCAGAGGGAGAGCATAAGCATCCAGCCCTTGCACAGTGTACCAGGTTAGGGTGGATCCCTCCCCTGGTAGAATAAACTTACCACAACACGTATTCTTTTTTGTGAAGTCAGGAAAAAAAAAATTATATTTCTTAAACTAAATATAACAGTGTAGGGGAAAAAAATACAACTAACAACCTGAAGGAAAATGGGGAAGGGGTCAAGCGGCGGCGAAAGCAGCAGAAGCAGCAGCAGCAGTCAAAACAGCGGCAGGGGAAGATAGCAGCAGGCGCAGGCGAAGCGGCGGAAGCAGCAAAGGGCAAGTACAAGCTGTGCTTCCAGACATAAAGCTTTTGGTGCTCCAATGAGATTATATTAACTTATCCATTATTGCCATTCTATGGCCTATCCCCAGAATGTTTGCCTTAGAGCTTCCACCTCCCAAGTTTTCTCTGAGGTAGGAATCTAACTCAAACGGCCACACACAGCAATAAGACCTACTCTGTTTCTCCCTCTGCTTCCCACAGCAAGGAAGCAGGGTGTGGACAGTGGGCTGGGAGGACACTGGTAGGAGAGCAGAAACCAAAACACTGACATGTTATCAGTGCTGGTTTAGGCACTAGTCCAAAACTTGGCACCGTATGGGCTCCTGTGACAAAAATTAACTACATCTCAGCCAGACCTGATGCATCTTCCTTAACTCTTACTCACTGACCCACTCTTTCCTTATTTAATGGTATTTCCTTTCTTTTTTTTTTCCCCTCCCCTATTCGTTAATTTAAAATGCTTTATTGTCCTTGCTATGCTACATCGCCCCTCTGTATTAAATCTTAATTATTTCTACAGTGAATTTTCAAGCAATATATGGAACATGCCTTCTGAAAATGGCACAGTTATTTGGGCTGTAGCAGAGGAAATACTTAGGAATTTGAAGTTTTGTAAATCTTATCTGTACAGGAACATTCTCAGCAATTAAGAGAATGGAAAATAAGTTGTTGCAGTGAAACATCAGAAATTACTTGTGATACTGTAGCAATAAATAACTCCTCCGTCAGACTGAAGAGTACTTGTGGCAGGATAATTGGTGTCTCCTCTGTAGGCTGACTCAACTATTAAATTATCAGGAAGGCATTTGCTTAGTGTGCATGCTGCTGCTTAGTCTCCCCTAGTCTCTTACCTGGTGCTGCAGCAGTTCCTGGAGGTTCTACCACCCAATAATCATCTTTTCAGTTTTCATTTTCTTTTTATTTAGCTGTATGTCATAAGGGTGTTCACCTTATGTGTTTGTTTTACTGTTGCTGTTGCAATTTTCCACTACGTATGCTTGGTTTGAGAGGTGGCTTGAAATGAAATGTGATACTATCTACTGTAAAACCATTTTGAAATTCATTAAGCTGTGGGGAAGTTAATTGAATTACTACATTATGCTAAACATCTAAAAATGTGGGTTTACATATATAGGTTCCTAAAGGATTACCATACTTTTCGGTGGACTTTGGCCTTCAAGGAGGATTTGCTCATGTCATTGAGGATCAACACAAGTTCCCTCATTACTTTGGAAAGGTATTGTCATGTAAAAGATCAATTTACCATTTTGTAAAATTAGAGAATTAAAACAGATGCTGCCAGAACAGTCATGTTGATGTACCTTATCCCAGTTTATTAGCTGTCATTTCTTAATTAGTTGTCACATCTTGGCTTGTTGAATAAAGACGTAGTTGATTTCTTCATTGGCTGATACTCAGATCTTAGATCTATGTTTCTTCTGAGTTAATAGGAACTCTAGATATTTGACACAGAGTCAATAATTCAGCATAATACAATATAGTGTAATATAATATATGGAAAATACTTACATCTATTTGAGAGTTTTTATGGCCATAGTATTCTTATATAGGTGCACTGACTCCTGCTTGTGTAACTCAAGGTGCTGGCACAGACTCACAGATGACTCCTAGTAAAACACTTCTGTGATTAAATCACTCTGTGTGCTGTAGAGAGTATAATATATACAGGAAAAGCTGCAACAAATCCTGCCTTTATTATGTCACATCAATCATTTATTGAATGACATAATATTGCAAACAAGTGACTGTGGAAAACACAACTTCAGAAGGAGTTAAGAGCAAGGTGTGCAGATTTCTTTTTTTCTCAACTTAGTCACAAATGTTAGAATATTTATGCAGCTAGGATGTTTATGCAGTGCATTGCTATGTTGCACCTCAAAGTGTTGCTGAGGCAATCATCAACAACAACAGTTACAGTGTTTGAATTGGCATGTTTTTCAGAATTTGAAGTTTTAATAGCCAGCACTCAAACAGTGACAAGTAATCACATTGTTTGAAAATATGTGTTTCTCTGCCTTATAGTAAAGGGTTAAGCAATAGCCTTTTTACATTTATCATGATCTATCTTTCTTCTACTTGCAAAGGAAATTATTGGTGGCATGCTGGACTTGGAACCACGTCTGTGGAGAAAAGGAGTCAGACAGAACTTTGAGGATCAGAGGAAGAAGGTGTTGCAGTTCGCACAGTGGTGGAAACCATATGACTTTACGAAAAAGAAAGAATGAATACATCCCTGAAGTCAAGGACTGTATAAGCCATAAATTATGTTAAGGGATATTTTGTATGTTAAGAATAACACCAGCTTATTATGTATTACTAATAAATTCTGAAATCAAGAATATTGGTTAATTGCTGATTACGTGGTTTTGGTTTGGGCACTATGGATCACATGAACCCATAATCCTGACAAACCAGATGTGGACTGTGCTTTTAGTTTTTCCTTTTTGAGCTGAGCCTAAGTAATACTATCTGTGTGGCCACTGGACTGCTTTGGGAGTTTTTATGAGGCAACTGTTTTTTATTTATTTATTTTTTAAATACTGTATTTGACATCTTGCTTAATTATCTTGGTGTATCTTGGTATTTTGTAGAAAATGGTGTACATTTTAAAGACATTTTGATTAATACAAGTACATTGTTGCAGAAGAAACTGTACAAAAATAATTTGCTGGGTTTGAGTCCTGTTCTCTTAAGTTGAGGTCATTGCAGTAACACAAACATTCATGTAGGATGTGATTGAGAAACCTGCTGCTGCCCCCTGTACAAGAATTAATGCAGTGTTTTTGTGCTTTCTTTTGATACGAAGTAATATTTTTCAAGCTGACCTGTTGGACGAAGGTAATGAGAGTCCATAGGTGGTAGCAAATGACAGCTTTAATGGTAACAATTACTTTTGATGACAAAAAACAAAGAGAGAAGAATGGAGAAACTTTAAGGGAAAACACTCCCCAATGGCTAACAAAGAGGAAAGTCATCACAGAGATTTCTCCAAGTGACTGTTCTCCCCAGGAATCCCCTCAGTTGTAGCAGGTGATCTGCCATAATACTTTTCTGATAATAACTATATAGTTTTCATCAAGACCTGCTCAAATTCCCTCCTGGTTGCTCCTGCTTATGATGCTGTTAGCATTGATTGGAGCATGCTCTGATGAGAAACAAGAGTTGTACATTAAATGATTTAAGCTTTGTGCATGGTTGTGACTGGAAAATGCATGTCCACTGTTTGAAGGACTGCTGCCTATTGTGTTATTCATTAGATCCAGATGGGGGTTTTTTTTGTGTAGAAGTTATAGAATGGGGGTAGGAAGGCGTGAGGTGGGGAAAGGGATGATTTCATCAGTTTCAATCATTTTCGATGGGGAACCTGACATAGTAGGCTCAGGCTTCACAGATGCAGAATTGCAAGAACACCACAAAGACAGAAGGACACAGATGAAAACATTGTGTCAGTGCCCTTCCATGCATAAGGGAAACGAAAGGCTGCACTGCTGTGGGGAAAGACTCCAAACGGGCAGTGGAAGGCCCTTAGCATAGGAGAGGTGAAGGCATTGTGTATCTCTGCATGCTTGCTGTTCTTTTCCTGCTGAACCATTGCCCTGTACAGCTTTGTTAAATCTGGGAGCTGCTCGGATTGAGAAAGAGTTCACTGAATATTACAAGGTTGAATAAGTGTAGAGTTGGAAGTCTCCTGTGCTGTGAATTATTTTGTGTAGAATCCTTGTACATTTGTCACTACAAGAGAAATAACTTAAAAATGAGCTCTCATGATAATTGTAGTGATTTTAATGTGTGATGTACACATTTTTTTACTGCTAGGCCGTGGATAAAAGGGCCAGTTCTACTGTTCTCCAGTAAGTTGTGACGTTCCTTAGGCTACTGGGAAGATTATGGAGGAAATAGGACATGGAATAGTTAGTTGCTAGTTGTTGCTTAGAATGTGGCAATGCTGAAGCAAATTTAAGGAAAGTGCAGTCTTTAGTGAAAGCCTATGCTGCCTGCAGTGGCACCTGATTTGGAGGATAGCTGGGAAGCAGCAGAGGTGACAGTCTTTATCCAATGCTGTGCTCAAGAGGCAATTTTTCTAAATGATACCACTTCTCAGAAAATTTGTTCCTAAAGGTATGTGCTGTGTTTCACAGAGAATGTCAGACTTTTGCGTAGAAAAGTCTTCCTCTCTACCTCATGTTCTGTGCATATTTCATTATTCCAGTTTCAGCAGAACTACTGATACTCTTTGGATCAGAAAGAATGCTGAAATCGGAGTAAGGGTAACAGTCTCAAGCTAGTGATACAGTGAAATGTGTTCTACCCTATTACAAATTAACAGAATGGGAAACCGTGCTTGCCACATAACACTGAGAATACTATCTTCTTCTAATTGGTCACAGACCAGATGTGCCTATCTTCAGGTTCCTCTTCAGAAGTATCTAAATATTCATGAGGCCATGAAAGTGAATACAGCCTGTAAGGGTGTTTTATGTGGAAGGCATGCTATGCCTAGAACTCAGTCCTTAAATATTAAAATGTTTTAAATATACCTCCTTCATCCAGAAGAATACCCAGTATCTAAATTCTTTAAGAGGTGGAAAATGTAAATTCAGATACCTTCAGGGGGAACAGAGATTGAGAGCTGGATTTCTTACATTGCTAGAAATGTGCTTGTACTTTTTGGTGTAATCAGGGAGGAAAAGAGGTTTCTCTCTTCACGTGAATCAGTGTGTGTGATGTAACAGGTGTTAGAACATATCCATATCCTTCCCTGTCAGACAGGAAGATTCTTACACATTGTGTGTGCTGTTCCTTTTCTGCTGGCACAGAACACAATATTTCTCTATCGGGTCAGCTTTTTCTTACTCAAAGTACTCCCCTCCTTTGTATTTCCTTGCTGTGCTGAAGGAATCTAACCTGCATTCCAGGCTTTTCAGTGGTTTCAAGGAGGACGTGCTGCACTAGCACAGCACAATTAGTGCTACTCTAGCCCTGGTTGAAATCTGAGCAGGAACTCAAGTTCCAGAACCTTTTATTCAATTATATTTTTTACTAAGTTCTCTAGAGAGAACCAGGATGGATGCTGTAGTTGAACAGACATTTGTATGTTCTTACTACCTTTAAGATTCCCAGGCTAGGTCTGTCTTGGGGAAAATGAGCTAAACAGGCTCATCATAGCTACAAAACAAAGTGCAAAAGCTGCCATGGTGTCAGTATTCTTATGCATAACCAGCGGTTGTTTGATGTCAAAGTAGTTTCCTGATGTCATATGAGATAATGTAAAATGAGGTTGATGTAAGCTGAGGTGAAGTCAGCTAAAATGGAAAGCACAGCTTTCTGCTGTTACTGGTATTCTTCCAGATAGATAGTTCTCACTGATGTCCACATTCCACTTGTTTTTATTTTCTCTCCTTCTTTTGTGGTGTTTTTTGTTTGGTTGGTTTGGTTTTGCTATTGTTGGTTTGTTTTGTTTCTTTCTTTGTTTTGGTTTTTGCTTCAATTGTTAAAATACTTGGAAGAGAACAAGACAGGTTTTTGTTGCTTTGCTAAAACATCATTCAATCTAGGGTCTCCTTGGGCTTATGTTTTTGCCCAGATTGTTCCAGAATCTGAGAAATAAGTTACTCCTTACACAACTGCAGGACATCTTTTTCTACAGGTTTCTTTACCCTCCCTGATTACTTGCTTCTTTACCCTCCCTGATGTCTTGCTTCTTTACCCTCCCTGATGTCTTGCTTCTTTACCCTCCCTGATGTCTTGCTTCTTTACCCTCCCTGATGTCTTGCTCCTTTACCCTCCCTGATGTCTTGCTCCTTTACCCTCCCTGATGTCTTGCTTCTTAGGTGTGACCGAAGCACTGTACACAACCCAGAGGCACATCACACAAGACAAAATGAGTGTGTTGGTTACGTTAGTGAAAGCACAGCCTGAGCTCTTCATGTACGGCTAGATCTAAAAAATTCATGCCCCAGTGCCCAAGCTGCATATGCCTTTGTACATGTGGTATA
The DNA here is from genome assembly GCA_013399055.1 of Ramphastos sulfuratus. NCBI lineage: Eukaryota > Metazoa > Chordata > Aves > Piciformes > Ramphastidae > Ramphastos > Ramphastos sulfuratus. The sequence continues at coordinate 24,729 of WBNM01022387.1, read as the reverse complement.
AGGACAGCTGGTGGCAGCAAATGGCTCTGAGAAAACTGCTGTAAATTTTGTCTTAGAATTGAAAGTCCAAAGTCCATCATTTTATTCTTTTAAATTTTGTAGCTTTTATAAAACAAATCTCTTAAAACATACATGCAGCAACCCCAAATACAGCAAAAAAATGCAAGTGTCTTTAACTTTTCAGAGCGTATTTAACCTTTTTTGTTAGATATTCTTCACAGCCCAATGTTTTTGAGGACAATATTGTTATTCAAGATTTTCTGGCTTGTGATTTCTGGTCATTGATGCACAACTACTGGTCACTCATTGATCTGGAACAATAAATAGACAGTTTGGTCTTGAGACAGGATGAGATGGCTTTTCAAAGTCTCTCCCAGGTCTTTTTGATGTGATTTAGAATCTTACTTAGTTCTGATATGTGGCAATGGCTTGGAGAAGCACTTGAGTTGTTCAGTCTTGAGAAGAGGAGGCTGAGGGGAGACCTTATTGTTCTCTACAGCTACCTGAATGGGGGCTGGATTGAAGAGGGGGGCCATCCTCTTCTCTCTGGTGGCAAGTGACAGGACTAGAGGAAATGGTTACAAGCTGCACCAGGAGAGGGTCAGGCTGGATATTAAGAAATATTTTACCAATGAAAGGGTAATCACACATTGGAATGGTCTACCCAGGGCAGTGGTGGAGTCATTATCCCTGGATGCATTCATGCAGTGTGTGGACCTGGTGATTTAGTGTTGACCCTTCAGTTATGGGACAATTGTTGGACTTGAGTGATCTTCGAGGTCCCTTCTAACCAGATGTGCTGGTTTGAGGCTAATTGGAATATTTTTATGGAGAAAATTATACTTTAGGCTGTGAAAGGGAAACAATGGTGATGTCTACTTCACTCATAGGCTTGCTGAGATGTTTAAGAAAAGAATACAAAACAAAGATAAGCCACTTGGGCTTGCAGCAGAGTCTCTGGGGCACAGCGTCTCAGGCGGTCTAGCTTCTAGCCTTTTCCTCTCTGCCGAGTAATCTCACTAACCACTTTCCTTCTAACCCCCCTGGCCAATCCTCCAAACTCACCTTGTGTGTAAGGCAAACCTTGGGGTAAGGTATAGGGGTGGGGAGAAGGTGGAAGGGTGGTTGGAAGCCCCTCCTGGGGTCTCTGATTTCTGGGAGGGGTGTTGTGTTTCTGTATTACCTTTAACTTGTATATTTCTGTAAATATTCCTGTATATTGTGTAGATATCTGCTTGTACATTGTGCCTAGCGGTAAATATAGCTTCAGTCCTTAACTTCCAGCTGGCTGAATTCTAGTCTGTGTCATTTTAGAAAGTGTGCGGGGCGGGGAACTCCCAAACCATCACACCAGATATATTCTGTGATTCTGTAAGACACCTACTGCCATTCTCTGTGAAGTATCCTATTCCTCCCCATCCCCACCCTCCATCCCCTTCTTTTTCACAAGAGTATGACTTAGTGAGACCCATGTGTCCCTGCAATCTTCAGATCCTCTTCTGCCTCTCAAGTCAACGGTGTACTGTTATAGCTGAATAGTTTTTGTCGGAGTCTAGGTTCTTTCTCTATCTTTGTTTCCTTTTCATAGACTTTTTTTTTTTTTCCCATTCTGGTGACATAATTTTGAATTTTCTTTCTGCTTTTAAGTGATTTTTTTTTTTTAAATCTTTACAGCCTCTTGAGGATGACTCATCCTCAAAATTAAGCAGCAGTACTGTATTGTGGTAAGAAGAGATTGATGCCACATTCATGTGTGCCTTGCACTATTAGTATACACTAGCTAAATGTTTTTTCTGCTGTCACTTTTGTCTTTACTGGACTTGCTGCAACTTCTGATACCTATGTTCTTGCTGTGGATGTGGATGCTGTGGCTATTGCAAATAGCAAATGCAAGTAAGAGTGGCCTTAAGAAGAGCCATCTGGGAAAAGTGAATCACAGAATGCATTGAGTTGGAAGAGACCCTCAAAAATCATCTTGTCCAACTACCCTGCAGTGAGCAGGGACATCTCTAACTAGATCAGATTGCTTAGGGCTCAATCAAGTTTGACCTTGGATGTATTCAGGGATGGAGCCTCCACCTCTTCCAATATTTCACCACCCTTGTGAAGAACTTCCTCATTATGTGTAACTGAAATCTACCCTGCTCTAGTTTAACACCATTGTGGTGTCATGAAAATGAAGTCCAGGATTATTTTTGTTTTAGTGGGGACAAAATGGGCTGAAAATTAGCCTTTCCTGTGATACCATTCCTGTTTAGGTAATTTGTCTGGCTACGTCCTCTCCCAACCTCTTGCACCAACCCTCAGCAGTCTGTTTGCTGAGGGGGCAGAGGAAGAAACAGAAAAAGCCAACATGCTGTGCAAACACAGCTCAGCAATAGCTGAAACTAATTAGTATGTTATCAGCATTTTTGCGGTCACAGATGTAAAATGAAACATCATACAAGCTGCTGTGAGGGCAATTAGCCAGAACCACAGGTACAGAATACATGAGAAGAGTGAACCTCAGGTCCTACTCGGACTTGCACTTAGTTCCACTATCTGGTAATTGTATAGGGTTAGAGTAGAAGGTGCCAAATCTCTTAATTACTGAGCTCTTTTTCTCACTTTAAAGACTTTCACTAGATTTCAGCAGGTTGAGGACACGTTAGATTCTCTATCTCAGACTCAAGTGAGTGTCCCTTTGATGCAAAGCAATATTTCTTCCATTTCTGAACCCAGAGAGTAGAGGATGGAGTCTGTTAACACTACTGCAGGTGACCTGATGGGCTAATTCACTGGGCTTTACTGACTGCATTGGGCAATACTCACTTATTTACTTATGTAAAACCAGTCTAAATTTAGAATCAGAGAATTGTCAGGGTTGGAAGAGACCTCAAGGATCATCAAGTTCCAACCCCCCCTGCCATGGGCAGGGACACCTCACACTAGATTAGGTTGCCCAGAGCCACATCCAGCTTGGCCTTAAAAACATCCAGGGATGGGGCTTCCATCACCTCTTTGGGCAACCTGTTCTAGTGTTTTACCACCCTTGTGGTGAAGAACTTCCTAAGTCTGATCTAAATGGACCCTCCTCTACCTTGGATCCATTTTCCCTAGTTCAATCAATACCCATCATCCTAAAAAGTCCCTCAGCAGCTTTCTTGTAGGCCCCCTTCAGATACTGGAAGGCCACAATAAGGCCTCCTCAGAGCCTTCTCTTCTCCAGACTAAACAACCCCAACTCTTTTAGTCTGTCTCCGTAGCAGAGGTGCTCCAGCCCTCTAATCATCCTCGTGGCCCTTCTCTGGATGCATTCCAGGATGTCCACATCTTTATCGTAATAGGCAAATGTCTGATCCTCTTAGCACTCGGGAGGTTTAGCCATCAACGTGGCTATCCCTGTATAGCACTTGTCTTTGTTCCACATGGATGCAAGAAGTCTTTCAAATGTTGCAAGGTGCCTCTATGTCTAATAGTGATTTTGCAATCATCAGTCCAAGTTTCTTTTGCTTGGGTTTTCACCTCTCAAATCAGAAGTGATCAGAGCACTGAATGCTAGTCAGCCAGTAAAGAAAACTTGGTCAGAATCAGTGTATTTGAGTGAAATGGCTGAGATTCATTGAAACAACTTATTGAGTATACCTTGTGCATGATGTTCTCAACAGTTCTCTCCCTTTGCTTACTATGTGATGAAAAATAAATGTGGTATTCCCATGTTTAGTATTCTTAGCCACCTGCATTTAGTGTGAGTGGAAAGCGTCTGCCCATGTAAAGCAGATCTGGAAAACTTGGATCTGGGTCTTAGTTTGCCTCATATTGGTCTCAGGGCAAATTACCTACTTTCTTTGCTATTGGCAAATAGTGAGAGGACCACCACCTAGGACAAGGTTTGAGAGACTTAGTTGAAATTACATACCATGAGTACTTTGCAGTGATTTCCAGACAGGTTGGTTGAATTTTATAGTATGTAATGCTGGCTGATGCTGCAAGCTCTGAAAGCGTTAGCTGTAATTACAACATGGACTGGGATTTTTAAAGCTCTAAACAATTTCCTATGCTTAGCTCTAAACAAATTCCTATGCTTTTGAAGGCAGGGAGTAGACAGAGAATTTGGCTATTATATCTTTTTACAAACAGCACATGCTTCCTGAGAGGTTTCTGTGAACCAACTATCTGCTTTTTCTGATGTGTAGTCTGTTGTGGGAAGCTTTTGGGCTATTTTCAGAGTGAAAATATGTTGGCTAGTTTCAGAACAGAAACCAATTATATGGAATTCACCTGACATCTGTGTGATTAGTTCTTGTCTCTATATAGCTGTCTGGAAGGTTGTGTGGATAAATAGCATTCTATATTTCCTACTCAACACGGAACCTTTTAAAAACTTTGTTTAAAGTGAGAAAAAGTGTGAAACCCTTCAAGGAAATCTTAATCCTCAGGACTTTCATCTTCACAACTCTTTACAAACAGCTTCATGTCTCAAGGCTTTGGCTAACAGCTGCAAAACTTCTATCCCTTTGGACCAAAGGAATTTGGTTCCATGCCTCTCTACATTTCATGCCCCAATGCAGTACCTGGGTTTTGTGTTGCTGAGAGCACTCAGAAGGTCCTTTCAGATCCCAGCAGATTGTGCACCCCTGAGATCCTATTCACTTCAGTTCCTGCTCACCTCCTTGACCTGCTCCTTGTCCATGAGTACTGTTTTAAACCATTTATGACTGCGCAGTCTTATTTTTAGCTGCTGTGCAAAGCTTCCAAATCAAATCTTGGTGGGAACTGTCTGTGATAATTTTGTTGTCTTCCTCTCTGCTAATGAAAAAGAAGTTCAGTCTTGCAGTTAAATGGTGTGGTTGTCTTCTTTAGTACGTTTTTGTACAAATCAAACAGGAATACAGGTAAATGAGAACAGTAATATGATTCTGGCATATTAAATAATTAACTTTTAAAAGGTCAATGAGTCCCTGCCTAACAAAACAGCCATACTAGAAAGCCTGGATTGTCTTTTAATGATGGGAAGAGAGAGCACACAAGTGAGTTGTGAGGATTCCACCATTTTCTTGCTCTTGATTTGCAGAAGAGTTCCGCAGCGTTCATAGGAAGCAAGTGTGGTGTGCAGTGAGAATGCTTACTTCTCCCATTCAGCTTCAGGGCTCTTTATCTTATCTGTTTTCTGTGAATTGTTGTGATTTAAACATTAATAATTATTTTTAAGGCATTGAGATGTGAAAATACAAGATGATGATGAGTTTCTTCTAAATTGCTCCTAAAAGAGGCTAGTTTGTGAGGTGTTTGGCCAGCTAGTTGCAGAATCTTGCCTGTATTTCCCATACAGCATTGCTTTCCCACTGGTACCTGCAACCTTAGTCTGCAAGAGAAAAGCACAAAGGCAGAAATGGAATTAAGTTAGTTTGGGACTTCAGGAGACTCAGGTCTCTGAACAATACTTCTTTTTCCTTGAAAAAAACCCAAAAAAGCTGGAGGCAAGTTGCTGAAAGATGAGCAAAACAGATCCACGTTGCAAATACATGACCAGTTATAACCCAGGCAGGTAAGGCTGACAGCAGTTGCAGCTTCCTTTGTTTGCTTGGTGTATGCTATAGTAACGTATATGAATGTGTGTGATATATCTTCTCCAGCCAGTGACTGGGGTAGAGTACCCTGCTCTAGGCTCCACAGCTCTGGGATCTGGAGGTTTTGAGAACAGGTTGATATTTTTTGGAAAGAGCACAGATGGAGTTGCTCTGTTTTGGATCAGCAAAGTTCACTACTTCGCCCTCAAGAGTCCCTCACTGTCCCTGGCCTGTGTTTTCTGGGGAATTTGTACACCTTCTTTGCTTGGCAGTTCAGTTCTTTTGTCACAGGAGCATAAGATCACAGAATCACAGAATTGTTTTGGTTGGAAAAAAACCTCCAAGATCATCAAGTCCAACCATCAGCTCAAGACCACTGTGGCCATTAAAGCATGACCCAAAGTGCCATGTCCACATGTCTCAAGCCTGTACCCGACACCTGTCAGAAAGCAAAAGCAGCAAAAATCAATGAAGCTACATTAACACTTCCATTTCTACTCAGTAATTCTGAAAATCCAAAGGAAAAGTTGAGTGAACACAAGGGCAAGTCCTTTGCCGTGACCACCAGCTGCCCACCGAGCCAATTCATTCAGGCATGACCACAGACAACTCCAGGCAGGTCTTAATAACCTTCCCTAGCTAAAGGACTTCAGCCTACAGCAGGAAGCACTTACTACTTGTCCATGAAATGTCAGCAAACTTGCCTAAGAAAGCTTTCTAGGCTGGAGCAGGTATTGTCTTGCACCATGAAATGCCTGGAACAGTTCTAAGGCAAACAGAAAAGCCCAGGAATGTGCAAAGCAAGAAAACCTTGAAACGAAAGAGCTAAAAGGATTAGGAAAGGGGTATTTTTGTCACCTATTCTAAGGTACCAATAAACAAGCCTTGGTCTTAACTGTATGTATTCCATGCCACTTACACGGATTTGTAAATCCAAACATGAAGTGATTAGCAGAGATCCAAAAGAGCTGTAAACAATTGCAGTTTCACAGGAAACAAGCAAGAGAAAATAAAAGTGGTTTTACAGTAGATAGTAGCAGGAACTGATGCTTCTTGAGAATAGAGTATGACTCATCATATAGAGAGGCAAGAAGTCAGGCAACAGGTTTCTTCCCTGATTGTCATGCACCAGCTCACAAAATATCCACAGGTGTCACCATTTGCAGGAATGTCTTAGAATCATAGAATGGTAAGGTTGGAAGGGACCTCAAAGATCATCTAGTTCCACCCCCCTGCCATAGGCAGGGACACCTCCCACTAGTACAGGTCACTCAAGGCCTCATCCAACCTGGCCTTGAACACCTCCAGGGAGGGAGCAGCCACAACCTCCTCCCTGGGCAACCTGTTCTAGTGCCTCACCACCCTCACTGTAAAGAACTTCCTCTTAACATCCAGTTTAAATCTCCTCTCTGCCAGTTTAAACCCATTGCCCCTAGTCCTGTCATTGCAAGACCTTATAAATAGTCCCTCCCCAGCCTTCCTGTAGGCCCCCTTCAGATACTGGAAGGCTACTCTAAGGTCTCCTGGAAGCCTTCTCTTCTCCAGGCTGAAGAGCCCCAACTCTCTCAGTCTGTCCTCATAGTAGAGCTGCTCCAGCCCTCTGAGCATCTTCGTGGCCTTTCTCTGGACTTTATTTTGTCAGTAAGAACAGTTTTCTTTAAAACTGCTGTTGTTAAAAGAAATCTTAGTTTCTTGGTTGCTCGCAGAGCTCTTTTGTAATCAGATGATTCCCCATTTTTGTCATTGCCAGTCCCGTGGTGTTTTGCACATATGGCTGCATTATTTAGGGCAATAAAATGACGATGTTTCATTTTCTTAAATTAGCCTATGCACGTCACTTAAGCAACAGGGGCTTCTTTGTACAGCTTCTGCTTAATGTGCTTCATACTCTCACAGAAAATTTTCTGGCTACGCACTTTTCAGTGGTTGTTTTTTTTTCCCCTGTGACATGTTGCCTGCAGTATGTTTGCTAATTCGAGGGTGCCAGCAAGAATGCTTCTCCTGTGTGGTATCATGCTTAGCATCTCTGTACATGAATTGTTTAAGAAGACTGGCACTGCCTGATCCTTGGGGGTCAGTGGACCCCTGTGTTCCCTTTCCTAATAGATGGAGGTCTTGGGGCTAGGGTCTATTTATTGAAGATGGGAGTGTGTGATTATTGACAATGTAATACGAGGCCTTGGGGAATAATCTAAAGGTGATCACTTTCACCTTCTCAGGGGCTGTGTTCCATATCTGGATCATTTTATTAAGGATAGAATCAACCAGGTTGGAAGAGACCTCCAAGATCATCCAGTCCAACCTAGCACCCAGCCCTAGCCAATCAACTAGACCATGGCACTAAGTGCCCCATTCAGTCTTTTCTTTAACACCTCCAGGGATGGTGACTCCACCACCTCTCTGGGCAGCCCATTCTGATGGCAAATCACTCTCTCTGTGAAGAACTTCCTCCTAAAATCCAGCCTATACCTCCCCTGGCACAACCTGAGAGTGTGTCCCTTTGTTCAGTTGCTGGTTGCCTGGGAGAAGAGACTGACCCCCACCTGGCTACAGCCTCCTTTCAGGTAGTTGTAGACAGCAATGAGGTCACCCCTGAGCCTCCTCTTCTCCAGGCTAAACAACCCCAGCTCCCTCAGCCTCTCCTCATAGGGCTTTTGCTCTATGATATATACTAATGAAGTTCTAATGTGGTGACACACATCCAATTATTTTTTTGCATTGAGTTCCCACTTGTTTAATGACAGGCAGCAGGACCTTTTAAAACTGCAAGCCCGACAACTTTGTGTGAAAATCATTATTTTAGTTTAGCCTTTAACAGCCTCTCTAAACACCAACCTGAATCCCCAAATACCATCACCTTACAGGCCAATTATTTTGTTTGCTGAGTCACTTGGTCAGTTTGACAGCACACTCAGGACAAAATTTTGATTCCTTTCCATTTCTTTGATTAAGGAAATTAGTTCAAAGTTTTATTTTGTTTGGAGATGTCAAGGTCTGACTCCCCTACTGATTCATAGCCCTTATCAATAGTCATTGGTGGGATTCATTCTCTCTCCAGCCCTTTGAAGCTGGAGAGATCTCTTTTGTGGTAAAGGAGATTAACTATCATGCTTCTGGCAAGATGCTTCTCACTGCCATGCTGGGGTGCAGATCCCTGTCCTCCCTGTATTTCAAGCCCTATTCCCACTTTATCGTTTGTAACAGTGGTCATAAAGAGAGGGTTGATTGTTAGGAAGGACATCTTCCTGATAGATTATTATATAAAATGGAGAATGGAGAAAATATTGACAGACTTTGGATTGGGAAAAAAAGTTTTAGATTTGAGCAAGGTTGTCTTGAAATTTGAAGCTGGCAGGTGTTCATAGTGTTTGAATTTTGGAATATTTGGTTGCTTAGAAGAGTTGATACCTGCAGCCTGTAGTGAAGACTGAGAACTGTTAACCAAAAAATGCTGGCATATGTCTCTGATATGTTTCCTACTCATAATGGGAAAGGAATAGTATTGGCATTGGCATTTTGAATCTATTTCTCAAATTTGACAAACACATCATGGTTTAGAATTTGTGAGTATTGTATTGCTATCAGTGTGCTGCACACCAAATTGACTGTTAGGGTGGCTGTTGCCCAGTCATGTACCTAGGTCACCCATGTCTTAAAAAGGTCAGGCTCTAGTAAAAAAACCAAAACCCAAACCAGAAAAAAACAACAAAACCCCAAAATAAACAAACAAAAAACCCAAACCAACATAAAAAGTAAAAAAAAACCAAACAAAAACCCCAAACTTGGAGCAGAGGAACATTCATATTTTCTCTCCCATTTTGCTGATCATGAAATCACAGAATTATTGAACTTTAGAGGTTGGAAGGGACCTCCAGAGATCATTGAGTCCAACCCCTCTGCCAAGGCAGGATCCCCTAGGGTAGTTCACACAGGAATGCAACCAGGCAGGTTTTAAAAGTCTCCAGAGGAGACTCCACAACCCCTCTGGGCAGCCTGTTCCAGTGCTCTGTCACCCTCACTGTAAAGAAGTTTCTCCTCGTGTTGAGGTGAAACCTTCTATGTTCCAATTTGTAGCTGTTGCTCACTGTCTTATTGCTGCTGACCAGCAAAAAAAGATTGGCTGCTTGACACCCACCTCTCAGATATTTGTATACATTGATCAGATCTCCTCTTAGTCTTCTCTTTTTCAGACTAAGCAGCCCCAGGCTTCTCAGTCTTTCTTCATAGGGGAGATGTTCAAGTCTCCCAGTCATCCTTATGGCTATCTACTGGACTTGCTACATAGAATCATAGAATCAGCCAGGTTGGAAGACACTGCCATGATCATCCAGTCCAACCTATTACCCAGCCCTATCTAATCAACTAGACCATGGCACTAAGGTCTCTGTCTCTCTTAAACTGGGGAGCCCAAAACTGGACACAGTATTCCAGATATGGTCTCAGCAGGGCAGAGTAGAGGGGGAGAAGAACCTCCCTAGACCTGCTGGACACACTTTTCCTGATGTACCCAGGGATGGCATTGGCTCTCTTGGCCACAAGGGCACATTGCTGGCCCATGCAGAACTTGCAACAATCCACAGGAAGATTGTCCCTGCCTATGGCAGGGGGTTGGAACTAGATGATCCTTGAGGTCCCTTCCAACCTTACCATTCTATGATTCTACAATTAGACCTTATGGAGGTTTGCACATCCACACAGTCCCTCGGGCTTAGATGTGGTCAGCACAGGGCATCATTTAATAGGAGAGATGATAATCCATTTCTAAGTTATGGAAAGGAAAATTATTAGCAGTCTACATAAGGCCATAATGAGAACATAGAGAGAAAAAATGAGATGGGCTAAGATGTGAAGTGGATCTAGTGACTTGTGGAGTCATAAAAGACAATGCAAAATGCTTCTAGACATACTCTAAGAGGAAGACAATGAAACCATGGCATTGCTGCTGAGTTAGGAAGAACAGAAAATTACAGATGGCGCAAAAGATAGATTAAGTAATTTTGTCTTCTACCTTTGTAAAAGAGACTGATTTTTATCAGATGCTAAACACAGGTTTTCAAAGGAGAGAAAAGTTGTCAGGGATAAGGAAAGAAAAGATAGAACAAAATATTTGATAACTTTCATGCATGTCAATCTCTGAAAATCAGCAAGAATCTATCTGGATAGTTTGGAGGGATGTGAAAGTACTTCTGCTGCAACTAATAAGTATTTATAGAGCCTTCCAAGTATAGTATGTTACAGCATGTGTAAAATTGCTTAGACCTATGGCCTGTAGCTTTGTTCCTTTTGTCAAGGACCTTTTTTTTAAAAAAAAAAAAAAGTTCAAGCAAACTTTGAAAAAATCATACCCTTTTTTTTTTTCTTTTACATTCTCTCTGTGGGAATCTTCACACTTCCTTAAAGTTACCTTTCCCTCTGAGCAATGCTTGCAGTATTTCTACTTTGAGTTTTCTGTTATTATGCAGTCCAAATAAAATTTATCTGTGAAAAAGTTCCTTCAGATGGAGGTTCACTGCCAAGAAAGAAAGTGTAATTTTCACTATCCTCTTGATAATCTGTGCAGCAGAAAGGTCATTTTGAAGTGCACAAAACATGCTTTCAGTGCAGGGTAGTTTTGCACCCTGTGGTGACCAGGAAGCCTTTTTTAGTCCCAAATTCCCTGAAGTAGAGAGAACACATTACTGCAGAAAGCAAAATATTCGAGTTGTGAAGGTCATCTGTGTGCTCTCTCCCTGTAGTCAAGTGATCCATATCTGTTTCCAAAAGGATGTATTCAAATAACTTTGTTTTAATGATTTTTTTTCTCTTTTCTTCTACAGTTTTCTACCACCGCTGAAAAAAAAGAAGGCAAAAATCTCACCTATGACAGTTAGTTTATGCTTCATAGCTGCCATAGGCAGACAGTCTACTTTCTTGTCACCTTTGAGAAGCTTTGTAGTATCTCAGAAAAATGGCTCTCGGGAATTAAAAACACAAAATCAAAACCCATCTGCAGTTCTGTATCTGCATCTTCAAAGATCTTTCTTCCTTCTGTTGGGCCAAGCCCTCTGAGAGAATTTGTTTCAGTACTGGAACAATTTATGTATTCTTTCCAAGGCAGTCATCAATGAGAGGTAGTGAGGGCCTGAACACCTCAGTAATTTTCTGTTTTTTCCCAACTAAATCATAAAACTGCTTGAAACTCTTTGTATGTGTGCTGCCTATATGTGGAAAGGAACTACTTTCAAATGCCCTGACCTGCAGTTGTGGATTGCAGATCCATTTCAATGCTTCTGTCCCAAATCCAGCTTTTATATTGTGTAATTTACCTTTCCTCCTGAGAAGCAACTGAAGACAATGTTACTCATGCTGGCATGTAACCATCGACCTCCCTTTCTTCTGTAACCTTCAGAATTTGCTTGGAAATCAGTTCTGTAGTTTCACTAGCAAATGTAGGGAAAAGTGTAGGATTTTACTAGTCAACAGTGAGATATAAGAAGTAGAATATCTCACCTTAAATTTAGGGGGGTGATTTTACACTAGTATAGGGAAGGTGTCTAAACTCCTGTTACAGTCAGTGCAACAAGTGGAGTTGAGAGCATGATTCAGCCTGCTGAGTGTGGGTAGTGTTTTTGGGATGAGTCAGTGGACTCCATGTTGTGTCCTGACTGGCTCTCCATGGGTTGCAATGAGAACTTGGGTATCTGCCTCACACGTAGTCACCTGCATTGTTGCAGCTCTGATCCAGGAAGGCTTCATTGTGGTCTATATTTCTATGCAGGCAAGTATTGTCATTCTTTTTTTTTCCTCCTATATAGGAGCTATATCCTATAGAACATAACTTTTCTACTGTGAGACTTGCAGCAGCCATCACAATAGTATTGAATTTTCTTGTTCTAAGAGATTAGCCAAATTGTGTCTTATTAAGGATGGGAAAGTTTAATGTGTTTCACATCTTGAATGTTTAATGTGTGTTGAATGTTTAATGTGTATTGAATGTTTAATGTTTGTTAATATAGTTTAATACCCTAATGAGAGATTGGAACTGCTGGGAGAACTGAAGGCTCCTCTTTCCAAAGGCACAGGGTCTTAACTGAGAGTAAGTTTTCACATAAACTAGTGCTTGTATTTCAGGAGTCAAAGACATTGAGCAACATCCCAGAGGACCTGTGGAAGAAAAACATTTCGAAAAGCAGACTAAAGAGAACCCAGGGACCTACACTCTTTTAACCTATGCCTGAGAACTGGAAAGAAAGAAAAAAAGATAAGGAAAGTTTCTTGAGACTTCTGTTCTTTGAATGACCCACGTGGAAAGCAACAGATACATGTAGAATTTTAATGATCCTGTAACTTCCATAAGCAATTTGTGGGGATAATGAAACCCTGAAAATGTTGGTTTATTCCACTGTTCAATCCATCTCCTTGGTCTCATATAGCACTGGGATGCAGATAATTCCTACAATGTTATTAAATGTCACTTGGTTATTAGGTTTAGGATACATGATTTGTAAAGCCTTAGCACAACCCTGAAAATTTGAAGAACAGCAAGGAGATAATTTTGGCAGCAAAGAAATTACCTTGAATTTGTGTTCAGATCCCCAGTCAAGATGAAGAACCTTAGAAGACCACTTTGCTCAAGATGTGTGTAGCAACATGTGATGCTACTAGAGTGTAGTTCTGCTACCTTTCACAAGAGGATGATAAACCAGAGGTGGTAGAGTGAGGGATGTAGATTGCAGTAGTAGTCACATCCCTCTTCTCCTTTCCCCTCTGCCCTTCATGAGAAGAACATGGGAAGAGCAGCCTACATTTTGTGGCCTTTTTTTACCCACCTATTAAGCCACAGTTGTGTTCTCTTGAGCTCTAGTTCTCACGTGCTTCTTGCACAAAGGCTGCTAGGTTAAATCAGTAGCCTCTTTGTCTGACTGATTAAACTCTCCTCTCTTCAATTCTTAATGACTTTTACTAACTGTTTTATTTAATTACTTCAGGTGGACTTTTGCTGCCTTCCCTGCTATAAGCCTCTGAACAGGTGAACCCTCTTGCTTCATACCCATTGTGGGCAATATAGCATTTTCAGTCAAGTTGTCACATACTGGCAGGAATCCTGGGGGCAGAGTAGCTCCAGGCTCTGTATTCATACTGAGCACAACCAAGAAGAGTTGCTGAGCACAACCAAGAGGAGTTGGAGCTTTGGATTTATGCTAACAGGGGGCCTATTGTTTCAGATAGGATATCTATCTTTGGAGGATCTGGTGTTCCTTGTGGCTCGCATTTCCGGCTGCATTGCAAGAACCCAAATTAAAATAAGCTTTTGCAGAAGATGTTTTTAGTATACCAATTGTAGCAGTTTAATACTACATAAAAATATGTAGTCACAAAATAGATTTTCTTCAAAAAAATAACATAGAGCTGTAGAGGCCAGGAGTTTCATTGTGGAGTTGGGATTTTTTACTTCTGCAAAATAGTCTCTCTTCTATTCAGCCATTGTCCAAAGGACTAAGAAGGGCCCCTGGCTCCTGACTGAATATCCCAAGAGGTGACATCTGTCCTCCAAAGTTCCCCGAACAGGAAGTAGCCCAGATAATTTCCTAAGCCTGAGAAGATTATGTGTTTTTTATATGAATCTCGACTGCCATTGCAATTGCAAATACAGCAGTGGAGTGTTTATATATCCTTGGGATTTGTTATTTTAGTTTTGCAACAACTTTGTTCTGGTAGAACTGCTTAGGACTTTGCAATATGCAGTGATGGTTCTATCTTAGTTGGTCATTCCTGATTATGTATTATGGACTACTAATTTTGTTTTCTGTTAGCACAATGACTGGTTTCTAATATTTCTTTCTTTGATGAAACAGAAGTGATTTTGAAGAAGAGAGGAAAAGAAAAGGTTATTACTACATGGATCTTCAACAGGATCAGACAAGAAATGCTGTGAATATGCAGAACAAGAACAGTTTCTGTCTCAAATACATCATCCATGGGAAAGAAAGAACCATTAGCCTGTTATTTAGAGGTGAGAAACTGAGGTGTAAAAAGGTAACTTTTCTTCTTATGCCATGGCTGTGTTTATGGGTACTTGTTTTGTTCAAATGAATACTTGGAATACTTGAAACTACTTAGGCATAGCCTTGAAGACAGCAGCCTTAACATTGTCACTGATAAAGAGGGCAAACATGATTATTGAGAGTGTTGTTGCATATTTCAGGAGGCTTGTAGACCTATGTCAGTCATACTATGGAATGTCAGAAGGACTTTGTGGGATTGGGTAAAAGTTATAACAGTAAGTTTGGGAGAAGGAGACTGATTAGGGTAGATGGGTAAAGAATAAGCATGAGGCAGTGGAGAGAAGGAAGGGTAAAAATCTTCGCCCAATAGGACTGAATTGAGCTCTGTGTCTGACCACCACATTTATCCAATCTTCTTAAATCCTTTCCTGAACTATTCTTTCTTTGTAGCCTCACTATGCAGTTAGAACTATGAGATCTAAGTGCCAGTATCTGAAGAAGGGGTTGTGGGTCCCTGTGATGGGCGTGATCTATTAAAAATTAATATAAGTTATTAATTTTGATATTCAGGAATCTCACCACTGAACATAATTTTTAATAATAGGTTCTTTGCATGGTCATGGAAAGTATTATACAGTGGGAAATAGACAGGGAATCTAGAACACTTAAGAAATAACTAGCAATAATATAACAAATATTAACTATTTAGGAAAGAGAATCTTGCAGCCGATATGCCACTCGCCCTCAAGGGAGACCTGAGAGGCTCCTTTCTGCTAAGGCAGAAGGCACAATAGAATTCAGTTATAGAGAGGCTTATGAATAGTTACTCACAGAGTATTATCTCTGGATTCCCAGGCCTAACTACAGTTTCCAGACAGTATCCGAACACTTGAAAGGAGTTCTGTTGGTGTCTTAATAGCTGCTGAGAGGCTTCTAGATCTTCCCAGGCTCTATCAGAGTGCTGGGAAAGAGGCAGACAATCTCTGACCTGATCCTGGTTCCTCTTGGACTCCAGAGTTGGCACGGAGGTTTGCAGATGTGCAGACAGGATGTCTTGCAGGTGTACAGAGAGCACAATGTCGGTGGCACTTCTTGCCACATTGGGAGGCACTTAATGCCTTCTCCAGGTAAACTTGAGACACAGCAAGCTTCCAGGTAGTCAAAGCTTGTACATCAAAGCTAAGATGGTCTGAAGCACGAGGCAGAGCCGAACACATTGTCCGAGCAGACCACACCGCTTGCAACTTAGCTCCATTTATGTTATTTGCCTGAGTGCAATGGCTCCTTTGGCCACAGAGATTCACCAATCAGAATGGCACTTTGCCAAACTGACCATATTAGGTGAAACCAGGGCTTGCTTACCCTTATTTGGGCAAGACACTAATGAGTGCATAAACACCTGTGGGTACCTGTTTATCACTTTGGGAGGGGACATAATGGCCCAAGCCTTTGTTTTCCTCCTGGCCTTGCTTCCCCCATTAGCAGAAGGGTGGGGCAAGACAGGACATATTTGAGCCCTATTGGCCTTCCAGGACAGTCCCAGGGTCTGGAGTCTAGCTATTGGGAACCAGAGACATGAGCTTGTACATGAAGAGATTCAAATGTTAGCAACTAGAAAAATCTTCTGTGGTGAAATTAATGTAATTTCTGCAGTGAATTTAATCCTGTGTGCATAGATGCATGTGCTTGCCAGCAAACCTTGAACTGGACTGGCTGGAGGAGACCTGTCTCCCAAAAGGCTTGAGATTTGAGTTGGTGGCTAGGTAAGGTTCTTGGGACATGGACATGGATGCTAGGTGGACTGAAAGCCTGTGCTGATATTTGAGGGAGGGCTTGGTGAGTCTGAGGTGCCTGTGAGATGAGTGTGTGCATCTGTTTTGCTAGAGAGAATCAAGATGGGTGAACTGGTGGCTAGGAATAGATCTGTGTATGGAGTAAGGGGCAGCAGGTTCAGTCACAGATGTTCTTGGGGGCTGTGCTGACATATGAGGGATCTGTGAATGTGGACATGCTTGTGAACCTAGAGAGCAAAGGCATGAGTGTTCTCACTAGTGGGCTTCAGTCTTGACCAGAGTTCTGGGACTGAACAGTTGGTGTCTGTGTATGGGAAATGTTGGTGTTTGTGGGGATGATGGCAAAGTCCGTGCTGTGTGGGGCAGTCTGTGTAGCAGGCTGCTTCAAGTGTCCTCTGTGTGTGTGTGTGTATGTGTGTGTGTGTGTGTATGTGCCTGGGTATGCTCTCTGACCTGCAACTGGCCAACCTTGCAAACATCAGAAATATCTGAAAATGACTTTGTAGCTGTCTGGCTTTCCTGAACATTCTAAGAATATGGTATCAAAGGCAGGAGCATAACTGAATGATTCTTAAAAGAGTGGCCACATAGCATCCTGGGATTTAGCTGAGGGCAAAATGCACCTTGGGGTTTCCAATGATGGAAACCTCCATCATCCACAGCTCCAGGACCTACTGATTCATAGCCGAGGAGAGGACGGGTGGAAAACTCTAGGGAAACTACTGCACATTTCAAACAGGAGAAGCAATTACACTGCAAAGTTTAAGGCAGAACTAGGTGATGCATATTGTGGTACAGCCAGGACCATGTAAAGCAAAAGACCACTTCCAGGCATGTATTCCATCATCACATGCTTTGCACAGTGCTGATGGACACAGCCTCTCCAAAACAATGCTGTTTTACTCTGTGTCATTTGGAAGCCAGAAGGAATTGCAATTATCCACTTGAGTGATGTTTAGCCTTTAGAACTGAAACTTGCTAATAAAATAACCTTGTTTTTCTGACTGCCTCTAGTTACAGCCTAATATGTGCTTCCACCTGTGGTGCAGCTGTGATTAATAGTTTCTGTTGTGATGGGAGCCTTTGCTAACTGCTGATCCCAAAAGAGAGGCATGGCACAGAAGGGGAAGCTGCCCTAGGAGTGCTGAGCAAGTCGATCAGAAGAGAAGGAAGAAGCACCTCTGATGGTCCTGAAAACATGCTGAGGGAGTTTGCTGAGGCTTCTCAGAGAAAGTACAAAAATGGAGTTTAAAAATAAGAAGGAACAGGAAAAATTGGAAAAGCAATATAGAGAAGAGGCCAAGAGTGAATGTTTTTCCTCTCTGTTTTGTCCCTGATCAGTGTGAAGATGAGGAGAGACAAAAGAATTTTAAACAGGTCCGAGTCACCTCTTCTAATTTGTAGGTGAAATAGTCCTGTGCAGCATCCTTTCTCCTTTTCAGGGTATGGTTTTGGGAATCTGTCTGCCTAACTGAGGTGGCTTTAGTCCTTGCAGAGGCAATTGTGGTTGCATTAATTCTACTTGCTGCCTTAATACAAGCAGAAGGAAATGTGTTTGGGGTAGCTGTTTGGTTTCAAATGTGGCATGTGTTACCACTAAGTATTCCTAATCATTCCAGATCTATAGATTCTACTTATTCCAGACCTATAGACCACAATGTATCTGAAATGCTTTTTCTCCACTATTAGTGAATTTAACAGTGCGGTTAGGGAGCCCAACGGCTGCCTTTCCCTGGGATGAGATATACTCTACTTTCTTTTGAGGTGATTTTCCAAAAGAAAACCAATTCTCATTTAATTTTTTAAAAAAATCTTCATTTGGGCAGTCATTCTTTGTGAAAATGTACTGAGAGGAGTTTCTTTCAACAGTTTAAGTAAAGTCTGCAGAAATAAATCACTGACATATATTCAATGCCCTGAGCTGGAGATGAATTTTTTCTACTGGCCTTTTAACCAAGCCAGTGTGAGATGCACAACACATAAGCAGTGGTCTAGCAATAAAGATTTCTGGGCTTCTCCAGAAACTTGCTTTTTCTGTGCTCCTCAGGACAACATCACCCAACAAGGACTCGTGCTAATCTATCAAATATGTTTTTTTATATTAAGAAGTCTCAGCACATTTTGATCCTTAACATAATTTATTCCTGCTGTGCAAATGAATCAGGTTCTTGTAGATGTTGGGGCTGACTCTAGATTTATTACTCACTTTATATGAAAAGTAATGCTGGAGGCATATGGCTTCCTAATGCTGTAATGCTCTGCAGATATTTTATGGTCTTTGGCTCACTCCCATTATAAATCTTGTATTATTTAGGTATTTCCCACTCACTTGTTGAAAATTACATCAAACTAACATTCAACACTCAAGATGTTGGTTAGAAAATTATCAAGAGTTAAAAAATATGCAGATACCTTAGTCAAAGGTAAGCTCTCCTAAGACATAACACTTCTTAGGATTACTAGGGTTCACATGAAAAGCCTTGGGGAGGGAGGCAAAAGCAGAAAACTCATAGCTGTTCTATTGTCTTTTTAGGCTCCAGGTAACCTCCTACACTAGACACTCTGTACACCCAATAAGATCGTGCCTGACCCAAACAGCTTACAATCCAAAGAGAGAGAAGCACAAACTGATGAAAGAGAACTGAATTTTATGGGTACCAGCTCAAACCCTCCCTGCTCAGCTGCAGAATCCTTGATAACCTGGAGCAGTTCCAAGTGCTTGTATCTTTTTACTGTCGTTCTCTCAGTGTACAAATAGTGCACTAATGGTTCTTAGTCCCTGTTACAAGACAGGTTTGGTATAACTGATCCTAACAGATTTAAGCAGGGCAAGCACAGTTTGAGGCAAGTGAACAGGTGTGTTGTTTCTTTAAAACTGGATTTGTCCATAAGAGCTGCCCTCAGTGAGCTGACTTGGTGTTTTACGCTTACTGGACAGTGAAATCATTCTGCATCTGGATCTTTTAGAGTGTGTGTAAAACTTATTTACATAATTCAAAGTCCATTTACACAAAAATGCTACAGCCTGGCAGTAGAGATGGTAAGCACATTGACATTAGGACCCTCACAGTTTGCTAGGAAGTTGCCCTAGATAAGGAAGAGGAAATGTCTGCAGGGATATCATATTCAAATGCTTATCAGCAGAGAAGTGCTGGAAGAAGATTTATGGCCCAAATTCAATTGTATGAGGTTTAACAAAACCAAGTGCTGAGTCCTGCACCTGGATCACACCAACCCCATGCAGTCTTCCAACAGAGTGGCTGGAAAGCTGCCTGGTAGAAAAGGATCTGGGGATGTTGGTTGACAGCTATCTGAACATGAGCCAGCAATGTGCTCAGCTGACCAAGAAGGCCAACAACATCCTGCTTTGTATCAAGAATACTGTGGCCAGCAGAAATAGGAAAATAATTCTGCTCCTGTACTTAGTACTGGTGAGGCCACACCTTAAATGCTGTGTTCAGTTTTGGGCGTCTCACTACAAGAAAGACATTGAGGTTCTGGAACATGTCCAGAGAAGGGTAACAAAACTGGTGAAGAATCTAGAGAATAACTCTTATGAGGAATGGTTGGGGGAACTGGGACTGTTTAGAAAAGGAGGTTGAGGGGAGGCCTTACTGCTCTCTACAACAAGGAGGTTGTAGTGAGGTAGGGATCAGTTTCTTCTCTCTGTTATTGGGTTGATAGGACAAGAGAAAGTGGCCTGAAATGTTGTCATGAGAGATTGGATGTTAGGAAGAATTTCTTCACAGAAGAGTGTTCAGGGACTGTAATAACTTGCCCAGGAAGGTGGTGGAGTTACCATCCCTGGAGGTGTTCAAGAAGTTTGTAGACATGGTGGTTTAATGGCCATGGTGGTCTAAGGTTGATGGCTGGACTTGGTGATCTCAGAGGTCTTTTCCAACAGAAACAATTCTATGATTCTAAGTGCACAAGAGAGGCATGCCAGCACTGAGCAGCTATGAGAGGACCCTGGCTCGCCTTACCAGAGCAGCACAGGCTACCTTGCCTGTCTTGCTGAGGAAAATGAGTTGCGTTAGTAACACAGATACTGATAATTTGTTCTGCTTTTCATTCCTGTCAAGCCACGATGTTATTGTTTTCTTCACTTAGCTTCAACCCACAAGCTATTAATGAACAGCAGCAGGGCAGCTTCATCATTTGGGCAAGCCAGCCTGGACACCAGGTTCTACCAGATTGCCTTGTGTGGAAATTCTATGGGTTATTCAATTAATACAACAAATACAAATGATAAAATTACATGGAGATATTGAACATGAGCTTTGCGTGGGGATTTTTCAGCTGGAGAAAATAACACTAACATCAGAACAGTTTGATGTTGTTCTTGTTTCAGTTATTGAGAGATGATACCTGAAACTGCTACAAGGGGCAGGAAGAAAGAACTGTAATAAAGGCATCAATTTAGATTTAAAACATCTTCCATACCTAAGTGGAAGACGCACAATGACACTAAGCAATTTTTGGGGCCTATTACCTTATTATGGGTGACAGAGGTGCATTTAGAGAAATCTGTGTGAGCAGACAAGCAATATTTAGAGAAGAAGGGGAATTGGGTTCTTAGACAGTAGTGTGTTTTTTGACAGGCCTTTGTGATGAACCAAGTTTAAAAAACAGCTGCATAACGAGACTTTGGAATATGTACTACAACTGCAATCAAGACACAGATTTTAGTAAGACAATGAAATTGTCAATCTTTCTTGGTGTCTTGATGTAAAACCAGATATTACTTCCACAGATCTGAGGCTTGGAAGCACTGTGAGAACAGCAAATGCTGTTGTCTGCTTTCTTGAAGCAATCAATTTGACTTAAAAAAAATACATATTTCAAAATCATGCCAGAGGGAAGGAAAATGAGAGATGATATATTTTGCTTTCTATTAAGAATCTCCCCAACAGCATCCCATTGTAGCCTTGGTAGTGGGAAGCTTTAAATAGATATCCTTATCCCCTGAAATGGGAAAAGGAAACCATATCCTCCCCCAACAGAACCAGGTGCACAGATGTCACTCAAAAGAAGGAAATCTCTGCTACAATGAGAATTTGAAACCATGTATCTGAAGGTAGAGCTGAGGTTGATCTCTGGTTTTGCTTAAAAAGCAAAGGGAAAGTATGGAAGGTTAAGGGATAGACAAGAAGGAAAAAAAAGAAAAAAAAAAGAGAAAATATTCAGGCTAAAAGAAACGAGGAACAGTACTGGTTTGCATAAACAGAAATTGCTGATTTTATTTAACTAACAGACTCTGAGCAACCTGGTCTAGTTGAGGATGCCCCTGCTGACTGGAGTGGTCGTTAGACTAGATGACCTTTGGAGGTCACTTCCAGCCTGGACCATTCTATGATTCTATGGCTTTCCTGACGAATTACATCAGATTCTCTTGAAGTGACACTTGGCATGGGGCAAGGTGTCTATTGCAATCTCATTTAATAAACTGTTCAACCCACTTACGTATGCTTTATTTCTGCTTTGTCCACTGGAAACATGTGCTTTAGCAATTAATCAACATCCTTTCT
This sequence comes from Ramphastos sulfuratus, assembly GCA_013399055.1. NCBI lineage: Eukaryota > Metazoa > Chordata > Aves > Piciformes > Ramphastidae > Ramphastos > Ramphastos sulfuratus. The sequence continues at coordinate 2,875 of WBNM01022387.1, read as the reverse complement.
AATTATGTGTATACAGACAGCACTCTGCTATGACACTACAGAAACACAAGAAATGTTGTTCTGTTGCTCAAAGTACACATTCACTTCTGAAAAGGGGCACAGAAAGGCCAGAGGGATGTAGCTGTTTGTACCCTTCCTTGGATTTACTGGAATAATTACTTGCTTGTTCAGAATTAGCCATGACTTCAGCTTGGGTTTTATTACAGGTCAAAGACACAGTTGTGGAATACTTCTACTTCAAGGAAACTGTAAGTAAGTACTTCATTAAAGGTGTTGTCAGGGGAAGTAAGCTGACTTGGGAGAGCTCTGAACTTCAGGAACTTCAGTGTGGACCCAAGTTCAAACTTTGCAATGCTGGAAATGTGGTAGGCTCAGAGGATGAGAATGCTGATAAGCTCAGGAGAGTTTCTGGGCTGCAATGCCTCCCACTGCAGTTTGTTTTCCAGTTTAGAGTGGAATCTGATGCTTGCTGCTTTTAAGGAGGAAACAACTTCCAGGGCAGTTTTGAGGCTGACTGCTGTCATGGAGGTAGTTTGTTTGAAATGCCTGGTGCCTGGAGGTGGATTCATGCTGACATAAGCGTTTTGCAGAGCTTTGAAGACAGCTATTTCCCAGCTTCAATATTCATTATTTTAACTTGTATGATTTGTAGGCAGATTTAAATCCACTGATTTCAGAATCTGCAAAATGGCTTGTACTGCATCTGTCTTGTAGCAGCAACAACCAAAGGTTGCTGATGCACTGGGGGAACCAAACCTTGGAAGGAAAGTGAGTAGGATCAAAATGTTCTATGTCTTTCTTTAGTACTCTTGGGAGAAACACTAGGAAAATTTCCAAGGCATTTTCCATCCTGCTCTATTTTACTACTCATATTTATTCTCTCATTCAAGGAAGGGTGTCCCAGAGGTTGTGACAGCTGAGGGACAAGTCTGTGACTTTTAAAAAGTCACGTCACTTAGCACATGGGTGTGCTCAAATTGCAGCAAAGATTAGAGCACGGACCATCCTGCAGCTCTTTTGTTGTGCAGTGTCATGTGCTGAAGTGGTCCTGCTCTATTACTGCAGTTTTTATGTAACAGTTTTGTCACTAGAATATGAGACAGAGCTCCTCAGATAGCTCATGGACTACCAGATGCAACTAATAAAACATGAATGCTGCTATAAGCAACATTCCTGTTCTCCACACGGCCCTGCATTTGGTGAATGAGGAGAGAGGTTTGGGAAAAAGCATCTAGCACAGAAAGATCAGATAGAAACTACTGCACTAAAATCTGGAGGGAAGTAAAGTGTGGGAGGAGTGTGAAAGCAGCTGTGCCCTGATGAGAGAGAGCTGAGGACAGAAGTAGATCTATCTCTTTGCAGTCCTGCTCTGAACAGATCTCGCCATAGGGCTGCCTCTGCTCTTCACTGAGTACTGGATAGCTGTGATGAGCATGGTGCTGGACTGGTAACGCTGCTGGGAGGTGATGCCTGGCTAAGGCTGCAGACTGAATGCCCTCTTACCCACAATGGCAGAGCTGGCTCACAGCTGTCTGTCTGTGGACAACATGCCAGTACACTCCAGGAAAATTTTTCAGCTGGGTGCATGTCCAAGCTGTGTAGAGACCCTCATGGCTTGTACTTCACTTACTGACCTATAAATGACATCACTGAATTACCTTAACAAAGATTTTTAGCCTGTTGCATTTCTTTACTGTCAGGTAGGCCCATTGGTGTGCCTCTTTTTGAACCAATTTGTATTGGGCAAATAACTAGGACTTTCTGAGGAGGAAAGCTGCTTGCCTGTGTAGAACAAGGCCACTATCCCTCTGCAGATAAAACAAACTACTTACAAGGTGAGCCCTAGGTGTTACTTTAGAGCTTGTTCTCATCCTCCAGATGCTCAAGGCCATACCTATGTGAAAACTGGTATTAATTTATTAACAGTTATTGTTGAACACAACCTACATATTCGGAGGAAGTGTTGCTGTTGCTGTGAACATCTTCAAGTAAAATTTTGACCACCACACATGCTCTACCCAGTCAATGGGGGAAAAGTACATGGAGGAAGAGTAGATACTGCTAGCTATTTTACACCAAGGATGCCTAAAGGTGAAGTACACCTGAGGTGAAGAGTTTCAGATTAAACATCTCAACCAGCCCTTGCTATGCATCAAGGCAAACACCTGCATGAGAAGCAGGACCATTATCGAAAAGCTTTGGGTTTCATTTGGCTTTTCACTCAGATTTTCCTGAGGTAAGAGAAGCCACACACTACTGTGCAAGGACAGAAACCGAGCACCTGACATGAACCTCATCACTTTGTGGTGTACTGTGACAAGCTCTGGGGTTCATAGTTGTAGAGTAGTGACACAGAGAGTACAAAATCCAACATTAAGCAAATAATGACCTTGAAGAAGTAGTTGATGTGAATTTGTCTTCTGGCCTTTTGCTGTCATATCATCTCTTCCCAGAAGTAGGGATATTTATCACTCAAGAGGACCCATCATTGCATTTGGATTTAGTTCAATCCACTGTTTTTGTAATAATGAGGAGGGTTAAGAGCTGAGCACAAAGACTATGAAACTGCTTGTAACACTAGTGTTGTTGCAGGAGCCACTTATGTAGACATAAAAAATCTCTTTCATGTTTAATACCATGTAAAGTGCTGTGTACAGCGACTCAACTGAATGAGTAATATGGAAGTGATATAATAATATAAAGGCAATATAAAAACCTCCTGAGACATTAATGACAAGAACCCTATCTTTTTGTATCAGTGTATTTCAGAGTCCCCTAGGAGAACCTTTTTTCCTGAAGAAAAGCTGACTTACGAATTTTCCTGCAATATCCAATTGTAAACAGAGCCCCATAACAAACAAACAAAAAAGAAAAG